>BQNB010034377.1:0-51650 GCA_026074375.1 Tanacetum coccineum
ATTTATTATCCTCATAATAATCATATAACACTTGCTTGATGCAAACATTTAATCGTTTAATGCCCGTTTGCATTGTATGATCATTTTTTGTTTACGCGATTTAACTTAACGTTTACGGTTTAAGAGTAAAAGCGTAAAACCCTAAAAATAAATTGTGAATTTCATAATGTCATACAATGACCTAAAATACGAGGTGTTATAATATGTATACATTACATATAGTTAGGGTTTAAAGGTAAACGTTTAATGTTTAAAGCCTGTTTTGATATAACGTTGCAAATGGTACATTATATGAGTAATGTACTTTGTAAAAATGATATTAACATATTGACTTGACATATTAGGATATTTATATGATATAAACACATATATAGATGGCATAGGTCGTTGCGAGAGCTCAATTACTTTTGAAATGTAAACTATGATACGTAATGGAATAGAATGAAATGAAAATTTTATTACCGTGAAAAAGTAGTACTTAACATAGTAAGTAGATATTACATTGATGAAATACTGGAAAATTACATGTTGTTATAAAACCGAACCGAATACGGTCGGTTCAGCTCGGTTCGGTTCGGTTTATGTGGTTCGAACCAACTAAATATCGGGTTTGAGCCGAACCGAACCGAACCGACTAAACCGAAATACATAACCAAAACTTAAAACCGAACCGAATAAGCTCAGTTCGGCTCTGTTTGTCAGGTCGGGTCGGTTTTTGGTTCATCTTGCTCAGCCCTATTTTTATATGTGTACCATGTATAGTGACGAGATTTTATGATACTGATATTGTGGTTAACTATTTCGTGTAACTTTTGGAAATTCTCAGTTGGCAAATCTTCATCATCATTTGAGACCGTGTTGCAAAAATCGGCCTAGGAAGGGATTAACCATCCGAATTTTCACTAATCGGCCTTATTAATCGGTTTGGTCAAAATCGATCAACATGTCGATTAATCGGTTTACACATTTTGTATATAAAAAATTCAATCCGACTAATCCCCACCTAACCCATTAATGGCTAGGCGGTACCCGGCCTCCCCGCTAACGCCTAACAATTTTTGCAACCTTGATTTGAGATGACAACAAAACCACACAGGTTATAGTTTAACGATTTGAAATTTAAATGCGTATCCGGATTAGATTGAATATGTAAAGATATGTAAAGATTAAGTAATTTAAGGAAATATTTATAACAAAAGGTCAATAGTTATTCCAAATGTTATATTTTAGCTCGGTCTTGTCTTGTTTAAAACTATTTAAAATAAAAAAT
This sequence comes from Tanacetum coccineum, assembly GCA_026074375.1. Lineage (NCBI taxonomy): Eukaryota > Viridiplantae > Streptophyta > Magnoliopsida > Asterales > Asteraceae > Tanacetum > Tanacetum coccineum. The sequence continues at coordinate 1,271 of BQNB010034377.1, forward strand.
ATGTTTATGGAAAATTTACTCAATATTTGAGCATAAAGCTCACACTTGAGCCTATTTATATTAGCTGAATGACTATTAGCCTATGCATTGATTATCAGCCTATGTTAGCTATTTTATTGTGCAAGACTTCTAATGTGTTTATATTTGATCATTAATAATACTTGAGCATGGAGATTTACCAATTCTATCATGGTAATCAGAGCCTACCATAAACACTAATCGAAAAAACACGCCTAACACCATAAAAATGGGTCATAGGCTACTTACATGTCGAGTTATTTATAACCGACCTTGTCTCGCTTAATTATTTTCTTGGCATCTTGACTTAGCGGACTTCAACATGCATGTTTCTATCACAATCTAACAAGTTTATCTCTATATGCATGACCACCGTAAGCCTCATCTTGCTGATTTGAAGTGGATTCTTCGGTATGTTCGCGTTACTCTTGATCATGGTCATCAGTTGAGTGTTTCTACTACCACTCAACTCACTTCGTACACCAATGTTGATTGGGCAGGTTTTCAGCCACCTAACGATCCACTATTGGGTATTGTGTTTTTATTGGGGATAATTTATTCTCATGGTCCGCTAAACGACATGCTCGTTTTAGTGTAGAGGCCGAATATTAGGGTTTTGCTAAATGTTGCAGATGCCTAGATTCGTAATCTTTTACAAGAATCACATGCTCATTTGCATAATACTACGCTTGTTTACTATGACAAAGTCAGTGTCATTTATCTTTTTACTAAGCGTGATTATATGGCTTTTGGGCAACTGTATGGTTTTTACATTCTGTCTTGATTTTTATATGCAGATATCTTCACGAGGCGGTTTTTTAAATAGAGGGCGGATAGGATGCACGAGGGGAGTGGCACGTATTTTATTGGTGTTGTTTTTGTGGCTATCATTAGTGAGTAATGGTTTAGTAGGATTGTGATATATTTTGGTTTGGGGATTGGATAAGGTGTTGGGATTATTTGTGTACAGGGCGATAACCGACATTTATTATTCAAAAATAAGGATTAAGCTTAATTGTTTACGTATGATATGTAAAGCAAGGATTGATATGAGTTTGTGGTGTGAGATGAAACTAATGGTATGTTTGGTTTTTCTTGTATAGTAAGGACTCCAAGATAAGAGTGTCCATCTAGAGTCAGAGTAACACTTACGTACAATTAGGGTTTTTAGCTTTGGTGTTGTTTTGTACTAGCTACAACTAGGGGTGTCAAAAAATCATACCCGACCCGAAACCAAACCAGATTAAGCCTATTTGTGTCGGGATACTCGGGTCAACCCGAGTAACCCGAAAACTAAATACGGTCGGGTATTGGGTTAAAAATATTTGGCTAACTCAGGTCCGGGTCGACCTAATCGACCCTAATAAGGCTTTTTTATTATTTTTTTCTAATATAACTTCTATAAATTATCTATTTTAACTAGTACAATAGGCAATTTTGGTACCATTTGACCCATATTCGGTTTGACCCAAACTCAAGTGGACCCGACCCGAATTCACAAGAATCCGACTAACCCGGATTCAAATAGATCAGGTTTCATGTATGTTATTTTTTTCTTTGTCCCAACCCGACCCGAATTGAATAGGGTCGGGATACTCAGGTCAATCCGAGTAACCCGAATATTAAATAGGGTCGGGTATCGGGTTGAAAATGTTTGGCTAACTCGGGTTCGGGTCGACCCGATCGACCCTAATTAGGGATTTTTATTTTTTTCTAATATAACTTTTACAAATTATATATTTTAACTAGTACAATAGATAATTTTATTACCATTTGACCCATATTTGGTTTGACCCGAACTCGAGTGGACCCAACCCAAATTGACATGAATCCGACTAACCCGAATTCAAATATGGTCGGGTTCATGTGTGTTACTTTTTTCCTTGTCCCGACTTTGACCCAACCCGAATTGACCTGGTTAATACGCCTAGCCACAACTACAAATACAAAACTCTTGCACTTTGTTATCTATTTCAACTACTACGCTTGTTTACTCAACCATGTATGTTATATTTTGTGTTCAAATGACAAATTTGTGTTTGATCATAATAATACCTAGCCAAATAAGTGTCCTATAAAATTAAATCTAATAGGACCCATATACTAAGTGTCATATTGGGTTATAATCTAATAAGACCAGCTTTTGAAATGTTCGAGATCATGTTCCACGTCATTGTTTAATTCTGTGAGTGATATTTCATATAATCATATTTTGATTGGAGTTGTTCAGAATGGGATTGGAGAGAATACGAATCATTAGAATTTTGGTTTTGATAACCTACAGATTGTATGTAATTCGTTTCATGGCGTTCACACATCGGCATGTCATCGTTCATGTGGTTTATAGAAGCATGGTTATCTTTAAGGTCATTATAATCCTTACGCATATCTTGTATTTCTTCTTTTAAGCTTATAAATTAAGAATCCATTTTTATAGTTAGAGCCTATAGTTTTTCCATTAATCGTGAATTATTATCATTACTATTACTTCCATCGGTGAAAGCAATAGATTTTTGATGATGATGATCGTTTTGAGATTTAGTGGACCAATCAAGTTTGAAAAGAACTTTGTCCTCAAGAAGTTGAAAAGCTTGATTTTGACTTTTGTAAAGGAAGATTCCTCCAGCTATTACGTCCAGGATTGCTTGATTGGGTTTGTCTAGACTGTGATAGAATATTTGAATAATAGCTCCTTTGGTCAGACCGTACCCTTGGCATTTTCAAAGCATGTTCTTGAGTCATAACCAAGCGTCGGTTAGACTTTCATATTAGTTTTGAGAGAAACTTCTGATTTTAAGAAAAAGATGGTTAAATAAAGAAAGTGGAAAGAATCTTCTTATAAAAGCTCTTTTCATTTGTTCCCACGATAATATAGACTATTCATTAAGTCCATTAAACCAAGTTTTAGCTTTATCAGACAAGGATAGGGAAATATTAAAAGCTTGACAGCTTCGCTTTGAGTTTTGCCATTTTTAAACATATCACAGATTGCGAAATTCACAGATGTGGTCATGCGGGTCGGTCCGCAGATAACCATCGAATTTATTTTCCCGAATCATTTTCAAGTGGGTACTATTTATAACAAAGTTGTTATCAACATCGGGCCAAACAATGGAAGAATTAGACGTTGGTGCTACCGTCCTAGCACTTTCCCAGATGGGTTGATCATCAGGATCGAGAATTATTATATCTTGGAGCGGTAAATTTGGTTGGGTTTTAACATCCTCTTCAGGTATATTTATGACGACAAATTCATTAACGATAGGATGTTGAGTTGAAGATTTGAGTGATTCTATCTGAATGGATTCTTTTTGGATAGTTTTAATATTACAAGTCCTTGTTATTAAGTTTTTATTTAATTTATATATTAGATTTACAAGTTGTTTTCCCCAAGATTGTGGGTTTATACATACGTTAAGCATTTTACAAAAAGACATTTTTATATTATATATATATATATTTTTACCTTTTTATATTTTTATATATTTTAGATATATTTTAGTTTTTTAGTATATATAGAAAATAAGGATGAATAAAAAGTTTATTGTTTTTTTTCAGATAGATAAGTGCGGCGTAATTTAGGAAAAGTGCGCCGGCTTTTCTGGAAATTTATGTTTTTTTCCAAAAATGATGATAAAATATATATACAAATTTTCAAGGCTTATAATCAGATGATTATAAAACCTAACAAAGGAGTTTGGGTTTTTTAAAGAGACTGAAACAATCCCAGAATGTGCGATGGTTTTTGGGTTAAAACCGGCGTACTACGGGTTTACGAGGCAAAAATTTAAATGAAAGCAGGGTAATTACGACGCACAAAGAAAAATGTGCGCCGTACTTGCAAACACAGAAAGTAAAAATCAGGAAATTAAGTACGTTTAAGCAAACAAAAAGCACAAAAAACAAGCAACAAATTGATAACAACTTAAACAACTCCCCGGCAACGGCGCTAAAAACTTGATGTGTGTTTTGCAAGCTTTAAATTTATAATACCAGAAATACCGATTTTAACTAAAAACACAACACGGGCAAGTATACCCCTTCGTGTATAGTATAGCTTAGGTAAGTCCAGGTCGTCTCAAGAGAATTGTAGTTTTCACACTTTGTAATTAAGGTGCTAAGGCTAGTATGATTGTCACTTATCAAATTAACCATAAACGTGTATATATCAGATGTTATAAAGAAAGTAATTGAGAGAACGATATTTTAGGATAGTGTTTATAAGTTTAGAAAGCAAGATAACACAAATTACAAATCTTTTCGGCCTTTAGGTGTAACTAGTGATTATATCGATTAATAACAACAAATTCTTTCGACCTTTATAAGTTATTATAAAAAATATATATTTTGAAGCACAAATATAAAAGAACCCTTTCGGCCTATATTTTTATATAAAATATGTTTTAGCAATTCAATAAACAAGTATCCAAACACATCATATCAAAGATCACATTATGCCCAAACAAACATTAAGCGACTACTCTATAATCAAACAAGTAGCAAAACACATAACATTCATCATTCAGTAAAGATCATATTCAAAAGATAAACAAGATTTATACCAACTTCAAGAGTAAATGTATGATGATTTCATAAGTTTTCTAAACGAAAACTTTATTATATTCAAAGTAAACCCGGAAACTATGAACAATTCTGTCACAATGGCTTATAGCTTCAAATTACACTTCACTACTGCTTCCTTAGATGGATTAAAACCTAGGAATATTGATGAACTACAATCAAGTTCACCAAAATTCCCTAAGAACTTCTCCTTCTACTTGTTGTGATGATTGTGTTACCAAGGGTGGTTTGGAATAAAGGTTTGTCAGGCCTTTATCATCAAAAACACATATTCTAAGTGGTACACACGTAAACATGATACTGAAAAAACAAACCCGGACTATTAAACATGAGACCGAAAAAAACTTTTAAACATGAGGCCCAACACACGAGGCCCAATACATAAGCCCATATAAGAAAAAAAACTATTAAACATGAGACCGAAAAAATAAACCCGCACAAAATAAAAATAATAATAATAATAATGCCCTGCAACAACACGCAAAAAATTAACGCACGCAGCAACGCGCGGGTAATCTTGCTTGTTAACTATAAAAGAGTAAATTGCATAAATCATCCTTAAAGTTTGGTTAAATTGCATGTTTCGTTCCAAACGTTATGAAAGTGCAAGGATCGTCCCTGTGCGAAACCTTAGGTGCAAGTACGTCCCTGTGGGTAAACTTTGGCAAACCCTTTGGGTGCAAGGTATCGTCCCTGCAGGGACGATACTTGCACAAAAGGTTTCCCACCATGGACGATCTTTGCACTTCGAACATTTGGGACAAACATGCAATTTGCCAAACATTAAGTATCCACTAAAAAATTAAACTCTTTCCAATAACAAGGAGCAATGCCAAAATTGTCACTTAATTGACCTTAATCTATTTGACAATAATGAGCACTCAAAAAAGGCAAAGAAGTAACATAAAAGAGGAGCAAGTGCCAAAATCCAAAATTATCATAATTTCCAAAAAAAAATTCTTATGAGCCCATCTAATTGTATCGTTCAAAAAGTTTATGAAAACTTCAATCAAATATTAAAATTCTCTTTAGAAAACATGTACAAAAGAAATATAACTTTAACTTGATATTTTAACAATTGCTGTTAATTTGTTTTATACATACCAATGTGGTAAACAAAAATATATATAAGTGACAAAACACATGTTAACTTTATTATAATATATAAGACGTCTATTTTAGTCATTTTACATATAAGGATATTAATAATCTAGTTTACCAAAACACTAATAAAGATTGATTATCTGATATTTCGTGTAGTAATTATCTTTATCAAGTTCAACCTTTATATTCTCCGACTATAACCTAAAAACAACACTAACGGCAGTGTTACCGATCAGATGTAGCTTTGTTCGGTGGGGGGGTGACAGTGAAAGGGTCGATCACTAAGAGCAGCGAGATATATAGCTGATTCTTATAATGAGTACAACGAAAGTACAATTAAGATAATGACTGAGTATGTAGATGCTGAGATCTCTGTTACGTTCTATGTTAAACCTATGCTAAACCTAATTCTAACGGATAAGGGGGTTTTCAGTCTGAGAGACTGGCACGGGTTTGGTGGTGACTTAAATCTACTTCAGCTACCCAAACACACGCAAGACAATAATCAAAAGATAGAAGAGCGGTCAAGCCAATTATAAGGAAACTGTATTAACCATGATTAAACAAATAAAACATTGGTTTGTTTATTTAGTGCAATGAATGTACGTATTCGAGGTTAAATCTTTCTAGATTTTTGGCGGTACTTCTTTCTAAAACCTAGGACCGTCCGAATTCTATCAAAATTAAACGCTGTCCATAAAGTATTTTCTTTTGTTGATTATATCTATCTTAGAGATTAATAATTAGAATCCTTATAAACCCTAGCCCATCGGAAATTTACCCACTTACTGCTTAACGACTCTTTATATTATAGTAGTCCAATATACGAGTCTTTACCAAGGGAATCAGAAGGTTATTTGTGATCCCAAGACCACCTAACTAGTCCAACTTTTTCACAAACCTATAGAAAATGATAGGTCAATAATTTGATCCTGTGAATCAAGATATAAAAATCGTAATAGGAAAGCCATCTCGGTATCTAAGCTAACTTGGTCGGTATCACTAGACCGAGTTGAATTATAGTGCATATTTAAGCACATAGGACAATTTATGAATTGATAACAAAATCAATAATCAATGTTAAATTAAGCAAGATAAATTAAGAAATCGATATAAACAAACCAAACATTATATTATCATAATCATGGCTAATACCCAAGGGTATTAGCCCTTAACCATTGAAATGTATACAAGCATAATAATGAACAACCAAAGTAACCAAACCGAGTTAAACGAATGATACCAAACATTGAAAGATTATTAAGAGTATGAGAATTACAAGGTGTTTCCTATGGAATTAAGCGCGTTGAGAGACCTTCCTTGCTCTTCTTATCTTCTGAAAATTGACTTTTGTGGTAATGGTATCGTAAATATTATCAAGCACACCTAAAACTCATTTTTAGGTCTTCTATTTATAGTCTTTGAAAATTCATCGATACGCCGTATTGGTTGACGTTAATACAGCGTATTGGGGGTTTCTTGGAGCAGAGACCACGTTTAATATCTTCTAGAATATTTAATTACTCACTATAGGATACGACGTATATTAGTTTTCTAGATATGGTATATACATATATAATTCTTCATGGTTTCTTGTGAAGTACAAGCACAGATACGCCGTATCTTCCTTGATAGATACAACGTATAGAATGTCAGAACAATGTTCTTTATATTTCTTTGTTTAAGCTCCAGAATGCATGTCTTTTAGCTAATCTTCACAAAGTACTCCATAATTACTGCAAATCTCAACTATAAACGATTAAGTTCTAATTCTTGCAATAATTATACAAAATGGGTAATTTACAAGGGATAAATAATGCTATAAAAGTGTCATTATTTGATGTCATTTAATATCCCCCCACTTGAATCCTACTTGTCCTCAAGGAGACTTTAGAAAATTTATGAAAATATATCCTAACCGTAGTCAAGGATTTTTCCTTTAAGCAATTATTCGTTCAATTACTAGTACATAACCAAACACCTCATGAAATAGGAAAACTCTTAATTCGCTCAACTAATCTATGTTGTAATATTTAACTAATTTTCTCAATTGCTTAGTCGTGATGAGTATTCTATCATAGGCTTGGCGAGGATACACATCTCCACCACTAATGCTAAGGAGTGACAAGTCTTCTAAAGGTAAATTGGGTTTTAAAAGGTTTAAGGATTTGATCACTCTTTCTAATCTGTATCGATACCAATATTCCAGAAAAGGCAACAAACCACATATACATATCCATAACTATGGAATGGAATAGATACACATGGTTGCATTCATTCCTTAACTCGAATAAGCTAAAGAATAAGACTAGCAGTCTTTACTAAAATTCGTAAACAAGCAAGGGCGACAAACCACATATACACATCCATAACTATGTAATAGACATACATGATTGCATTCAATTCCCTCACTCGAGTAAAACTAAGGGTTAGGACGAAAAGTGATATAGGGTAGGGAACTTTCAATCCTTTTTCCAAAAGTAATAAACTAACAAGACGAATAAAATCACACATACATGGCCGTAATGAAGTAATAGAGACATGTGATTGCTCGCATCCTCATTCAAGTAAGACCTAAGGTTAGGGATTAGGAAAGGGAAATTAATTTTTCTTAAATAAAAAAAAACAAAACAAATAGATTAAGTCCAAACAAATAAGGTATAGTGTTGCTAGCACTTTCTTGACCGTACCCATGAAAAAGACACATACATATAGATACAAACGTCTCGATAATAGATCAATAAAAACAACCTTAGTTAGCGTTCCCATAACGGTCAACTCCTAATCATCCATACTATACATACTTTACAAATTAGTTGTGATATCGACCACTTTTTTTACAAGAAATACATGGTTGGCTTATTTCGACCAACATACAACAATACTCTACAGAATCACTCTTTTTATATTTTTCTCTTTTTTTGATTTTTGTAAACATATATACACTACGAATTTTGGTGTAATTTCACCATCTTCATGATCATAATGAATCCGGATAATATATCAATTCTCCTTCATACTTTGGATGTAAAAATCGATTTGTAAAAGTAGTAAAACACACTGAAAAACTACTACTTTTACATTCCCATTGCATTGAGCAATTTCCCGACCTAACCATGGATGAAAAATCAACACGTGCCCAATTGCATTGTGCAATTTTACCAACCATAGCAGAGATAAAAAATTTCCATTGCAATACACGAAATACAATACTTTACACAAAAGCTGTTGGGATTCTAGATTTGATGAGACAAAATAAATAAAAGAATGAAACAAAAGGACTAAAATTGTTATTAAAGAATACTACAAGCTGGTGGAGAATTATGTAGATTCTGGAAGATCTCCTTAAGAAGATAAAGATAACAGAAGATATTCCTTAATGTTTAAAAGATTTACTTGTCTAATGTTTATCTTCCTTTGTAAGTCTTGATCTCTCCCTATATAAAGAGATCATAGACACATACTTTTGTGTGCACAGAAAAATGTAGTCAACTAGTAAAGGTGTGTGTGAGTTCTAGGCATGATTTCTCTAAGTAGACGCTTAGAAGTTGTGTGTAGCCCTAAGGATCTTTGATCCCGGTTAGATTGTAACAGTTCTAGAATTGATCATCTAGAATTGGGCTTGATGGAAACGTATGGTAATAAAATCTTGTTTAAATAACATTGAATCGTGTTTATTATATTCTGCTGCATTGTATCTATATTCTTTGTTATTTTTGTTAATCCTAGATATAAAGTTCTAAACAATCTTGAGCTTACAATGATCTTTAGGTTTTCACAAAAGCGGCTAGCAATTGATTAAGGACTTAATCTAATAGTGTACACTAAGGTGTAAAGGTGTAACGAAACAAACATTTGGTATGAAAAAAACAGGAATGACTCAATAGGTTTTTCTAGGGGTACCTTACTCTAAAATTGAGGAGGTTTTAGGGGCTGCGTTTTGACATAGATTATCATATTATCACGATTTAAAAACGTGAATAATTTGTTTTTAGTGTTTGGCAAGAACTTTGTTAGAATTAATTATCAGCATTTGAGAGGCCCCAAAACGCAGTTATTAAAAATCAGCTCTCCCTTACTGCTACAAAACGCAGATCTGCACTTTTGTGACATTTACCAAAATACCCAACATTACCTTAGGATTTTATAGTTAATAGGTTTTAACAATGGAGGCATACCTGGTGGCTGGAGAAGATAGAGACAAAAAAATACCCTAATAAGTTAACAATTACCATATATATATATATATATATATATATATATATATATATATATATATATATATATATATAAACTCATCCGAGTCTGTTTGTTTAGTTTTGAATTGGCCCAATAAAAAATCCTTATAGCCCATTCTAATTGTATCGTTCAAAAAGTTTATGAAAACTTCAATCAAATATTAAAATTCTCTTTAGAAAACATGTACAAAAGAAATATAACTTTAACTTGATATTTTAACAATTGCTGTTAATTTGTTTTATACATACCAATGTGGTAAACAAAAATATATATAAGTGACAAAACACATGTTAACTTTATTATAATATATAAGACGTCTATTTTAGTCATTTTACATATAAGGATATTAAATAATCTAGTTTACCAAACACTTATAAAACTGATTATCTAATTATTGTGATATCAAGTTGTTGAGTGTAGGTATTTTATTTATCAAGTTTTACCTTTATATTTTGCCGACTATACCTAAAAACAACACTAACGGGCAGTGTACCCGATCAAATGTAGCTTTGTTGGTAAGTATGGTGTCCATCACTAAGAGCAGGAATCTTAATTCTTAGTTCTATCAGTATTTTAGTTTAACTATTTTAGATCTAATCTATGTTAATTCTAAGTTAAACCTATGTTAAACCTAATTCTAACGGATAAGGGGGTTTTCAGTCTGAGAGACTGGCACAGGTTTAGTGGTGACTTAAATCTACTTCCGCTACCAAAACACGCGCAAGACAATAATCAAAAGATAGAAGAGCGGTCAAGTCAATTATAAGGAAACTATATTAACCATAATTAATCAAATAAAACATTGGTTTGTTTATTTAGTGCAATGATTGACTTATTTCGAGGGTTATATCTTTCCTTGATTTTGGTGGTACTTCTTTTTAAAACCTAGACACGTTGAATTCTATCACAATTAAACGCATCCGCATAAAGTATTTTCTTTGTTGATTATATTCTATCTTAGGAGATTAATAATGGTGATCTTATTAAACCCTAGCCCATCGGGAATTTACCCACTTACCGCTTAACGGCTCTTTATATTATAGTAGTCCACTATCCTAGTCTTTACCAAGGGATTCAGAAGGTTATTTGTTGATCCCATGTCACCTGCTAGTCCAACTTGTTCACTAAACCAATAGAAAAGATAGGTCAATATTTGTGATCCTATGATTCTAGATATATAAATCGTAATATGGAGAGCCATCTCGGTATCCAGCTAACTTGGTCGGTATCACTAGACCGAATTGAATTATAGGTCGCATATTTAAGCACATAGACAAGTATGAATTGATAAACATAATCAACAATCAACGATAAATTAAGCAAGTGATATCAACAAACCAAACATTATATTATCATAATCATGGCTAATACCCAAGGGTATTAGCCCTTAATAATTGTAATGTATACAAGCATAATAATGAACAACCAAGGTAACCTAATCGAGTTAAACGAATGACACCAAAAATTAAACGATCATTAAGAGTATGAGAATTGCAAGGTGTTTCCTATGGAATTAAGCGCGTTGTGAGACCTTCTTTGCTCTTCTTGTCTTTTGAAAATCAACTTTTATGGTAATGGTATCGTAAATATGATCAAGCACACCTAAAACTCATTTTTAGGTCTTCTATTTATAGTCTCTAAAAATTCATCGATACACCGTGTGGAAAACTAGAAGGGGGGTTGAATAGTTTTCTTGATTAATTGTTTTCTTTTCAAAAATTTTGCTTGAAACTTTGTGTGAAATGACTTGATGTTGATCTTGGTTCGTGAAATATAAAAGTGAGTAAAAGAAAGAGTTAGAGAGATATAACCAGGACACAAGTATTTATAGTGGTTCGGCTACAAGGACACCTTCCTTGCCCTACTCCACTTCCTTAGTCACCTACTCGAGAGTTTGTTAAACACTAGTCACCAATCTCCTTTTTGACCGGTAGAGAAGCCTCACAATGATGGTTATACCTCTTTAATAATACAAAGCTAAATAACGGACGGTAGAATCGAACCAACACAACTATACTTGATATACAAATGATGAATGGACTAACAACTACAAAGTATTGGTCAAGACTCAGCAATGTGATCTTGTTGGAGTTATGGAGATCGAATGCAAGGTACTTAGTACTTGATTGTCTCGGTTGAATGCTTGGTAATTTTTTTTGAAGTAAATTACCTACAAGAAGCTAAGAAAGATTATGCAAGAAATAGAGAGAAAGATCAGTAGATAAGATAGTATTTCTTAGTGAGATGGTATGTGAAAACATGAGAAATGGCTTGGTATTTATAGCCAAAAAGAGTACTGTAGCCCGGTTCCGCCAGTGCCATTGGCGAATGGAACCGGCAGCCAAAACCAATGGAACCTGTCTACAGTAACCAAATCTGAATTTTGATTCTCAAGATCTTGAAAAATCTTGTGTAATCTTGTGAGATTACCCTTGGATTTGCAGCATTTTATTAGGTCATGCATGATGTAATTAGAGGGGAAATTAGAAAACATTTTTGTGTATAGTTTTGGTTAACATAAAATAATGTATACACATTTTTATGTCACTTTAATTTTGTGAAAACTTGTGTTTTAGAGAAGGTTTTAGCATAATGTTACTTTAAGTGTTGTCATCAATAAAACAACAAAGATCGCTAAATAGAAATAAACGTTTTTGCCATTTTATTTGTATTAACAATCTCCCCCTTTTTGTTGATGACAAAACCCAAAGTTTAAAGATGATTAAAAGCTGGTTATTACTGAATTTTAATTAATTTTAATCAATTGGTCTCTTCTCCCCCTTTTTGTCAAAACTAAAAGATGGAATGGGTTAGTTCATATTTCTCAAGAAATGGTAAACTCCCCCTTGAGAGGTGCATAGAGATCTACAAAAATGAGTAGGTTAAATAGAATGGGACATACTCCCCCTTGATTTATGAATACCTACAAAGAAAAGTTAGACAACCAAAAGCTAAAAGTGTCTTCTGTAGTACCGGTGCTGTTCCTGGAAAGGAACCGGCCTATTATCGAACAAAACCGGCTGACTAAAAAAGTCAATGTCTACGAATTTTAAACAAGAAAAATGGTCATATGACAACAATAAAGAACATTTATTTAGGATAATGAAACATTAAAGACATTACATTAAAACAACAAAGAGCAAGAGATTCTTAACGAATCAACTATTTTATTCTAGCATTCTAGGCCTATTTCTAGTAATTATGCACGAGAACATTTAGGTAGCCGAGAATGTGGTTGAGAATGAATCTCACTTCTCCTTGGAAGTTGTCGACGATGGCTTGAGTTCGTTGGCAATGTTCACAAAACATTTCATGAGTAAGCATGGGAAAAGGATTGTTAGGTCCTAATGGCGGAAGTGGTGGGAAGTTTGAAGGTAGATTTGGTGAACATTGCGGTGGAAATGGTGGGATAGGTGGTTCCATGTCCGGAGTGGGAGAGGGAAAAGATGAATCAATGGGTGGAATGGGAGGTGGTTCATTAGCTAGACGCTCAATGGTGTCAAATGATGGACGAGGAGGTGGAGGATTAGTTGTTGCGGGTGGAAGATCCTCGAGAGAGTCGAGAAAGGCTTGAGGAGAGGTAGGTGGAGTAGAGAACAATAGTTCGATTGGGTCAAGATTGATAGCTAGAGGGGATGTGAGTTTGGAAGGTTGAGTTGGTGCCGGAGGTGGCGAAGTTAAAGGTGGTGGTGTTGACTTAGGAGTAAGCAAGAGATTGTTATTGTTGCTAGTTGGTGATAGATGTGGAATAGAAGTTTGGGAAGTTGGAGTAGTTGGTGGAAGTCCCGAAACATAGTCCGATGGAGGTGAGAGAGGTTGGTAGGGAGGTGATGATGTCCTTGGATTGTTGAAGCAACAAGGTCTAACACTTATTCGGGCGGTCCTTTTTAGATTAGTTTTGTTTTCTTTAGGCATTGTTGGAGAAGGATGATGAGAAGAAAAGAAAAAAAACTCTATTTATAGATGAAGATGAGAGTTGATTTAATGCATTACTTGTTGGTTTAGACATAAAACAATGATTAGAAGATGAATTAGGTCAACTTTTACTATTTAGGAGCTGATTGATGTGACAAGGAAGGAAGATTTGAAATGGATTTGTAAAACTTGTATTTACTATAAATTATACTAATCAGGCGGTTCTGCCGGTGCTATTCAACGAAGGGCACCAGCTTGAAAATTGAATGGCACCGCCGACCTGAAAGAATTTTGAAGAAGAAATTTTCATGATATGTTGGAGGTGCGGTTTTTCTTAACTCAAAAGTGAAAAATTAGTTTTATGAGAAAAAACCTAAGCCTCTTTTTAATATAGCTATAATTGAGCGTGTTTGAAATGACATATTGACCATATGTTTCGTTGAATATGTTCAAGTAATAAAAAAACTTTTATTTGTATTAATCAATAGAAAATGTTTTGACTCAAAAAGATTGTTGTTATTAAGCGTTAGGTTCCATGAGGCCAAGTCCTAGTCTAAGAAGGTTGAAAGGTTCTATTTTAAGAGGTTTGGTTAAGATGTCGGCAATGTTATCTTCGGAGTTGACTTTCTCTATAGTGATGTTTCCTTTTTAGACATTGTCACGAAGAAAGTGGTGACGAATTTCTATATGTTTGGTGCGAGAGTGAAGAACGGGATTTTTACTTAGGTCAATTGCTCTTTTATTGTCGCAAAGAACGGGTATGTCATCTAATTTTATATCATAATCTACTAGAGCTTGTTTCATCCATAAGGCTTGTTGGCAAGCTTTTCTGGCGGAGACATATTCTGCTTCGGTGGTTGAGATGGATAAGGCAGTTTGTTTCTTGGAGAACCATGTGGTGAGACAACAACCCATGAATGTACATACACCACTAGTGCTTTTACGATCAACATAGTCTCCTGCATGGTCGGAAATAGTGTAGATGATGGTTTCTAAGCCGGTTCCTTTAGGATACCATAAGCCTAGATGGGATGTACCTTTGATGTATCAAAAGATTCTTTTCACAGCTTCAAAGTGGGAAGTTTTTGGTGCTTCTTAAAAACAGGCGCAAAGACAAATGCTAAACATGATGTCCGGGCAACTAGCCGTTAGGTAGAGTAAACTGCCAGTCATGCCATGATATTTAGTGTCGTCAATAGGTTTATCGTCTTCGTCACGGGTGAGTTTGGTTTCCGATGATATAGGAGTTTTGATTGGTTTGAAGTCTTCAAGGCTGAATTTTTTAAGCATTTCTTTGACATATTTAGATTGATTAAAGAAGATTCCATCTTCGAGTTGTTTGATTTGTAGACCAAGGAAGAAATTCAATTCACCTATCATGCTCATCTCAAACTCAGCATGCATAATTTTCGAGAAATCATCGCAAAGCTCTTGACAATTTGATCCGAAGATGATGTCATCCACACAGATTTGGACAATGATGATATGTGAGTTTCTCTTCTTAGTAAATAAAGTGTTATCTACTAATCCCATGGTATACAAGTGATCTAAGAGAAAGGATTTAAGCCTGTCATACCAAGCTTTGGGTGCTTGTTTGATACCATAAAGAGCCTTTTTCAGTTTGAAAACGTGGTTGGGTTTTTCAAAATCTACGAATCCAGGGGGTTGTCCAACTTTCGTCTTGTATGGCTTCCTTAATATTTTTATGTTCTACGGAAGATACGAAGCAGAAGAAGTTGCTTTGATTTTGGACTTGAGATCTTTGGGTTCTTTAATTAAGATTTCCTATGACGGATCTTTAGAGCTTTTGATGTTTGAGATTTCTTTGTTTGATGGTTCATTTTCCTTAATTTCTAAGTTTTTATCTTGGTTTTCAATGATATCATTTTCAAGATTATCATCATCTACTAATGGTGATGATTTAGGAGGGGGAGTTTCATCAAACTTAACATTGAGAGATTCTTCTACTTTCATGGTTTCTTTATTTAGAACTATGTAAGCTTTGCTATTGGGAGAATATCCTAGAAATACACCTTCGGTTGATTTAGGATCAAATTTTGTTAGATAATCCTTGGTGTTAAGAATAAAGCATTTACTACCGAATACTTTAAAATATTCTAGAGATGGATTTTTACCTTTGAAAAGCTCATAAGGAGTTTTTCCTAGGAAAGGTCTAATAAGAATTCTATTTAGAATGTAGGTTGAGGTGTCGACGGCATTACACTAAAATTTTTGAGGAATTGATTATTCGTTTAGCATTGTTCTAGCCATTTCTTGTAAGGTTCTATTCTTACGTTCTACTACCCTATTTGATTGTGGAGTACGAGGAGCCGAAAAGTTATGGGTAATGCCGCTAGCATCACAAAAAGCTTCAAATTGTATTTCATTATTAAATTCTTGACCATGATCTGTGTGGATTTAAATAATGGGGAAACCCTTTTGGATTTAAATCTTTTTTCTTAGAATTTCAAAGTGGTCAAAAGCTTCATTTTTATGTTTTAGAAATCTTGTCCATGTATACCTTGAATAGTCATCGACAATGACCAAAGTGTAGAAGTTTCCTCCATAACTTTGAATAGCCGATGGACCAAACAAGTCCATATGTAAAAGTTCTAGACACTTAGTGGTTGAAACCATGTTTTTAGCCTTATGGCTTTCATGTACTTGTTTTCTGACGTTGCATGCGTCACAAAAATGCTTTTCAAATTTTAGTTTTGGTAAGTTTCTAACTAGCTCTTTAGTTGATAGCGATTGTATAAGTCGCATATTGGCGTGACCCAATCTTCGATGCCATAAGGTCAAAGTATCATCTATTGAGGTTAAACAAAGAGTGTCTTTTGGTGAGTTCCCCATTTCATTATGTAAAGGATATTTTTCCTAATTCCTTTTTCCTATGGTTATGTCGTCTTTAAGTATTTTGTTACCGGTTTTGCTAAATAATACTTTGCACTTTTTATCGCATATTTGACTTATACTAAGAAGATTAAAGCTAAGGTTTTCTACGTGACAAACATCATGAATAGAGAGGGATTTATGAGTAATCGTACCTTTACCGATGATCTTGCTTTTAGTATTATTACCAAACAACACATTACCTCCATCAATTGCTTTGTAAGTTGAGAAGAGTTTCTTGTTACTCGTCATGTGTCTCGAACAACCACTGTATTTTATCCATTTGTCCGGTTCAAGCTTAACCTTTTGTCGCATCTATATTTAAAGGACAATTCAAGCATTCGGTCCCTAATATCTCATGGGTCCGTTAATGTTATGCATACCATTTGGTTGACCCATATAAGGGAATGGAGGGTAAGGACTCCATTGATTATACATAGGTGGTCGAAATAATTGCTCTTGTTGAGTTTCATAATTCCAACTGACTTGGTGATAGTCACTCTTATGGTACAAAGTATTAGGTCTCCTATGGGTCATTTTATGGGGCGTTTAGATTCTACTCTTTCCATGGTCTTGACCAAGTTTTAAGATTGGTGGTTGTTTGCTATTCTTAGGTGTGCCTAAAATAGACTTTTTGGTTATTAAAATGGAGTCATTTTTCTTTATGATGTTAGATTCAACCATTTTACCATTTTCTGCACTGTCAACAGATGCCCGGTGCTGTTCGTCTGAACAAGCCGGTTCTGTTGTCAATGGAACCGGCAATGCCGGTTCAACAGAAGGCACTTTTTGAATTTGGGGACCCAAGTTATTGATTTTAGTATTGCTAGAGGAAACTATATTCTCTGAGTATCCTAATCCACATTTGTCTTTTGATGGTTTTTTCATTTTGACCATTTTTCGCAAGGATGAACTAATATTTTGAAACTAGCTAGTTTTAGTTTTAGAGAGTTAATTTCAATTTCAAGCTTGTCATAAACATCACATTTGTTACTTATTTCTTTGTTCTTCTCTAATAATTCTAGCTTGATTTTAAGTTCATTAGCATTCCTTTTGAGTAATTCATTTTTAGCCTTTAGGTGCTTGTTTTTGTTAATAATCCTAAGACTAATTTTGCAAAGTTTATCATACTCATTTTGTCTTGATTCATTATCTAAGGATGAGCTACTATAGTAGGGAGTATCGGATAATACCTCGTTTTCGTGTGCCATGAGACAAATTTCTTCTTTATCATCTCCGCTATCACTCCAACAACCCACCACGAATGCCTTTTGATCATTAAAAGAATTCTTTAGGCAATCACTAATGAAGTGGTTTGGATCACCACACTTGAAGCACCTTCGGTCTTCTTTCTTGTCTTCCTTGGCCTTTCAAAAGTTCTTCTTGTCATTGTAGGGTTGTCGGATAAATTTTCGTCTTCTTTTAAAGAACTTTTTGAAATCCCTAACGGCCATTGCATATTATTCGTCGTTACTATCCGAGGAAGATGCATCTTCATCACTTAAGATTTATCTTGCTTTTAGGGCAAGAGATTTATACTTTTTTTTCTTGTTCTTTGCACTTTCTAAGTCCTTCTCAAGTACTACCTCATAGACTTTGAGATTGCTGACTAGTTCGTCTAGAGATAGTTTTGACAAGTCCTTGCATTCTTAAATCGCCGTCACCTTTGGACACCACTTGGAATGGAGAGCCCTCAAGAATTTCCTAACATGATTACGACTTGAAAAAGATTCATCAAGTGCTTTAAGTGATGTAATGATTGTATTTAATCTAGAAAAGGCACAATCTATAGTTTCATCATCGGTTATAAAGAACTCTTTATATTTTTGTACAAAAAGATCTATTTTATTATCTTTAACTTGTTTGTTACCTTGATGAGTAGTTATTAAAGAATCCCATATATTTTGAGATGTATCGCACATGAAAATTCTTTCGTATTCCTTTTTAGGTAGAGCATTGTATAAAACCATTTTTGCTTCATCATTTTTGGAAATCATTTTCTTGTGGTTCTCATCAAAATTTTCATATGGAATAACTATATCTTTACCATCTTTGTCTTTGATGGTAGGTTTATAGTTACCATAAGCTATAATGTACCAAAGATCAATATCTTTAGATTTCACATAAGTTTCAAAACGGTTTTTCCAATATATAAAACAATTTGCCTCGAATAGAGGTGGTCGTTGCATAGATTGACCTTCTTTGTAGTTTTCCGAATCCATAATCGTTTTAAAGATTTAAAATACAATTTATTTTAAAAACTTTGGTAACCTAGCTCTTGATGCCAATTGTGGAAAACTAGAAGGGGGGTTGAATAGTTTTCTTGATTAATTGTTATCTTTTCAAAAAATTTGCTTGAAACTTTGTGTGAAATGACTTGATGTTGATCTTGGTTCGTGAAATATAAAAGTGAGTAAAAGAAAGAGTTAGAGAGATATAACCAGGACACAAGTATTTATAGTGGTTCGGCTACAAGGACACCTTCCTTGCCCTACTCCACTCCCCGAGTCACCTACTCGAGAGTTTGTTAAACACTAGTCACCAATCTCCTTTTTGACCGGCGAAGAAGCCTCACAATGATGGTTACACCTCTTTAATAATACAAAGCTAAATAATGGATTCTTCACACGGTAGAATCGAACCAACACAACTATACTTGATATACAAATGATGAATGGACTAACAACTACAAAGTAATGGTCAAGACTCAGCAATGTGATCTTGTTGGAGTTATGGAGATCGAATGCAAGGTACTTGGTACTTGATTGTCTCGGATGAATGCTTGGTAAAAATATTTTGAAGTAAATTACCTACAAGAAGCTAAGAAAGATTATGCAAGAAATAGTAAGAAAGATCAGTACATAAGAGAGTGTTTCTTAGTGAGAAGGTGTGTGAAAACATGAGAAATGGCTTGGTATTTATAGCCAAAAAGAGTATTGTAGCCCGGTTCTGTCGGTGCCATTGGGGAATGGAACCGACAGCCAAAACCAATAGAACCGGCCTTTAGTAACCAAATCCGAATTTTGATTCTCAAGATCTTGAAAAATCTTGTGTAATCTTGTGAGATTACCCTTGGATTTGCTGCATTTGATTAGGTCATGCATGATGTAATTAGAGGGGAAATTAGAAAACATTTTTGCGTATAGTTTTGGTTAACATAAAATAATGTATACACATTTTTATGTCACTTTGATTTTGTGAAAACTTTTCTTTTAGAGAAGGTTTTAGCATAATGTTACTTCAAGTTTTGACATCAATAAAACAACAAAGATCGCTAAATAGAAATAAACGTTTTTGCCGGTTTATTTGTATTAACACACCGTATTGGTTTAGGTCAATACGGCGTATTAGGGGTTTCTTGGTGTAGGGACCACGTTCAATATCTTCAAGAATATTTAATTACTCAATATAGGATACGATGTATATTGGTTTTCTGGATACGTCGTATACATCTTTAATTTTTCGTGGTTTCTTGTGAAGTCCAGGCACAGATACGCCGTATCTTCCTTGATGGATACGGCATATAGAATGTCAGAACGGTATTCTTTAGATTTCTTTGTTTAAGCTTCATAATGCATGTCTTTTAGCTAATCTTCATAAAGTACTCCATAATTACTGCAAATCTCAAACATAAACGATTAAGTACCAATTCTTGCAATAATTATACAAAATGGGTAATTTACATGGGATAAATGATTCTATAAAAGTGACGTTATTTGATGTCATCAAATCATAAGTAAATACAAATGGATCTATCTTAGCATATTATAAGGAAGCGAAGAACAAGAATCAATCAAACAACACATAGACATATTGAATGATAAAAGATAGAAGACTTCACTTGATTAAAATATGTGTTTAAGGCTGATACAAGAGGGTTTTGACACCCTAAAAACAACCCAAACAGCTGCTAGAATCTACCTTTAATAATAGGGTTTGGTCCCCAAACGTTACACACTTAAAACCCTAAAAACGAGTTTGTATATATTGGAAAACGGGCGGGACAACGTCACGTTATAATCCTGACACCGTCGCCCCGCCGAATCTTCTAGGGCTTCTTTAAGTCGTTTAGATCCTGACGCCGTCATAAGAATCCTGACGCCGTCCTTTATAAGCTCTGACTTCGTCACAATAAAATGTGACGCCGTCTCCATGCACTGTACGAGTTTTCTTCAATAGATTTGGTGTAGAGTTGTAATCTTGTCTGTTTCTTCTCCAATTGAGCCTAAGTCACATGTATTTCCTCCAAAAGCCACCCAAGTGCTAAAAATACAAAAAGGAACTATTAAGTACATAATTTGGGCATATTTGCATGATTTAGGGGGTTAAATGACCCCAAAAAAGTGTATAAAATGACACCTCATCAAATACCCCTACACTTCTCAAGCAAATAGGCTTTTCTATCTAGATAGCTTATGACACAACCTTCTAGACCTCGTAATTAAAAGCACAAAAGTTATATACTAGCACCTCACATAAGTGTTTGGATTCTCTCTTTCTCTCAGGTGTATAATGAATTATAACAATATAGGAAACGAAAAATAACACTCATTACCTGTCGTAACATATAAATTACCATAGGCTTGGTAAAGGATCAAACCTCCACCTCTAGGCGCAAGTACTAAAATTACAATCAAAGAGGTCTTTTAAAGGGTTGTGATGTTTGGGTGTAGGTTAAACAACAATAACAACTTATGGTATATACATAGGCGATGGCAAGTTAATTAATTACAAGAATACATGTTGAGGCGTTGCTAAGCCAATACTCGACCACGCTAGGACTAAGATATATGAACTAAGATATACAAACTCTACATCTAACTCTTTCTTTTTCTTTTCTATTTTTCTCTTCTTTTTTCAAATGAACATAATACATAACTTGGGGTTTATAAATACACCCCTACACTTGAGTTTTTGCTAACTCATTACAATAAACTAATTACATATCTGAATCAAAAGGATCAACAAAACATGGAGCATATTGAGCTCTAATGGGGGTAATAGGTGACTTCTTCCCCAATTCTTCATAAGATAAAAACTACAGTGATTCTTAATCATCCCAAAACTGTATACACTGATAAATGACTCGACTTAGCAACTATGTACTCCTGCAATAATTATCGGAGTTTACAATAATGTACTAAAAGCGAGTACATACAAGGAAGGCTATGGCGATTTGGGTGTAACAAATAGGTATGTGTTTAAACAATTATCTTCATTAATAATCCATAGTCCACCAAAAAATTAAAAGAACCGTGAAAAAGATAAGCTTGGAGGGGTGTACTTGGGGAATCCTACACTAAAAATAAGTGCATGGCAAGGGTGTGGGATAGTTATATAATCAAGGTAACCATAATAACAAATACAGGCTTAAAACATGGGTTAATCCTAGTGCTTCTTATCATTTAGAAAATCTTAATTCTCACTATGCGGTCTCAGGATGCATCACAAAAACAAGTTCTAGAATTTAATACACTACCGGTACACTCTCATATAATTTTAACCGATACCAATGCTCCAGAAAAGGCGACAAAACCACATATGCACAAACACATCCATAGACGCGACATATATGATTGCTCCTTCTTTAACTCGAGAAAGCTAAAGGTAAAATTATCTTAGGTATCAAAAATGGATACCTAAATTCCAAAAGATCTAAAGGCGAACCTCGCAATTATAGGGTGGGATTTTTTAAAGTGGTAGGGTTTTTTGTGCTGATAATATAATTTATATCCATGAGACGCTATTAATACTTGGTTTTCGTCGGTGTGTTTCATAAAAATTCTTAAATTTGGGTCCACATTACCGTTTAGGCTATGTTTCGATATATTACTCATCATTGAAAGGACAAAGAAAATATAAATTGAAGGAATACTTTCTAAGGTTTATTTTCTTCCCCCACACTTATTTTGAACATTGTGCTCAATGTTCTTAAAAGTACTCGTAAAAGAATAAAGGGAAAAGAAAAAGACAAAAGAAACTAGTACTCTCCTGGTTTGTTTAATAATAAAGAAGAAACATGTGATAACTGGCTAAACCTTCATCCAAGATTTGTCCAATGAAACTCTTAAGAACTCCTGTGCTTCTTCACATCAAATATAACCAGTAAATCAAAGACAAGAAACAACTACACCTGGTGTAAAATCGGCGGGATAATGATATATACAATGAAAATTTTAGGGTTTAGACTCTATAAAAGTAGTAAAGATAGGATGAATGTGTTAATGTAATTGTGGTTTTCTACAGGTTTTTTAAATAATTACAAATTTTGGAAATTATACCAAATTAATTTTCAAAAATTTAAACAAAACACGAAATTTACAAGTGCTGGAGACGTGACGCCGTCAAGATTAATCCTGTTGGTTTGTGCTCATGTCATACGGATATTTATACAGCTGGAAATACGTAAGCCCATGGGGTCACACACGTTTATAATTAGATATCATTCTATTAATATTTATAATAATACATTTGTACATTTATTAATTTATATTAATATATGATTTGACGAAAGAACACTAATGGTCCCTAAATAGTTCCTTATGAATAATTAACTATAAAGGCTTTTTAATTAATGGGTAATTAAATGTAATTAAACATAAATATTAGAAAAGTCAAAAGTCAACACCAAGGGGTGTTTGGGTTGACTTTGACCGGCCTAGCCCAAGTGGGGGGTTGGATTGGGTTTTGAGCTATCTTTTCCTCCAAGGTATGTATTTTAGATAAACCCTAAATTCACCTAGTATATAAGGAAGATCCTAAAGCTCATAATTTTTATCCCTCTCTTCTCTTTCTCCTCTCTTGGTCGAACGAAACAAACAACCCTTTAGTGTTTTTTGGTTTTATTTTTCTTGTGTTCAATTGTTCATTGGTCAAGAACTAGCATTCGGGTGATATCGTTTGACGTATAGTGTGGATACATGTAGAGGTTATTTATTTTAGTAACTAGAAGTAGTGTTTGGTTCGCATGTTATTACACATGTGCGTGTACTCGAAGTGTCTTCGATTCGTCACTAGCTTCATTGCTAAAGGTATGTTTACTTGTTTTTGTTTTTTATGGCTAATTATATATGCTATATGTGACATATATCCGCTGCGTAGTTCGTTTAATATTAATAAAATATTAGGTTATTGAGATAACGATTTCCAACAATGGCATCATGAGCCATCTCATATAGCGTAGTAATTACATAAAAAACGTAAATAATATTTAAAAAATGTCGCCTATATATGTATTATTTTCTTGTTTTTATGTGGAAATTATTATAGGAAATTATTTAGAGAAATAATATTTGCCTTAATTGGTCACATAAATATAGAAATAATAATATGGACATATTTTACATGATTTCTAATTCACTTATTATGATTATATTTGCGTTTAAATTTTATATATATATTGTCGCTTATTTATCTTGCAATAAATTGTCAACCATGGATTACATGCATGTAAGCCATAGTTATTAAGCTTAATATATATATATATGTATGCATGCGTGTGGTTTTGTATTCATGAGAATATTATGTGAATTATTTGATTAATTGCAAAAGTGGGAAAGACCTTTGTAGAATTAATGCTTTAATTGCGTAAATGATTATTGTTTAGTATGATTAAATTTGGTAAATATGTTTTGCATGTTTTATATAGTGGCATTTTTTTATATAATTATGCAAAAATGATTTTCAAAATTAATAAGGACTAAAAGTACATGATTAAAATGCTTATTGTGTGTATATTGATACGTACACTTTGCTAAATCATGGACTATATACGTAAATTTGTAATTTACTTGCAAACGTTCTATAACGCAGGGGTTTAGTGGTTTCCGCAAGGGAACCCGCGATGGAACAACGCAAGAATACACAAATTTTACATAAACGGTTTTAACAATATTTTAAGTATGTCGTAATCGTTACTAGGGTTCGATTTCCATGGGGAACTAACCTTATCCGTAGTAAGATCACTTATACTTGGAAATGTTGTAAACATGGCAATCCTAATTTTATAAATGGCATGAGATTTATAAAATGTAGGGATTTGTATTTATAGAAAGTTTTAAAACAAAAATAGAAATGTTTTAAAAAATAACTAGTGTTATAAAGTTGTATGCATGCTTCCTTATACACAATTTTGGTAACATTGTTTTTATCAAATTCTGCCCTAAAATTAAGTCATTTGCCATTCAAGTATAAAATCACTTGTTGTATTTTTACTCTAAAACAGTTTTAGGTAAATTTTCAAACAAGGTAATATAACAATCATATGGTCAGATCTGAGACTGTAAAATTACTAATTTTGTATTGGACGACTTATATCGAGTATGATTGTTCAGAACTTCGACCCAAGGCATATGATGGGGTTAAACATTCTACTTGACATTGTAATTCCGGATTATAATACCTTGTGGCCCATAAAGACTAAGAGTTGCACATGTTGGCAACTATCACACGCTTATTACCTTTTGAGTTTACCATTTCTAGTAGATCAACTACATTAATAATAGAACGTCAAGTTGGATCTTAGACTCTTGATAAAATTAATTGTTTAATTTGTAAACATGGGTAGTTAATTTTATAAAAGATTTATTGTCGAAAACACTAATATTTTCTTAACTTTTGATTATTTTGGAGATGGCTGATGCTGCCCAAAACACAAACAATACGACTATCAGGTCGATTCTCCTGGCGGAGGAACTTACTGGTTTGAATTTCACAAACTGGTATCGCAATATAAGGATTGTTCCCAGGTATGAGAAAAAGATAAAGTTTGTGGAACAACCTACTAGACTCGTTCCTGATCTTGAAACTGCTGACCCTGACACCATTGACAAGTACTATAAGACTGTCAATCTTGAGCAAGAGGTTACATGTCTTATGCTGTCAAGTATGTCTCCAGACCTACAGATGAATTTAGAGAAATACAATGCATATGACATGCTGAAAGAATTAGAAACTATGTTTGAAGAGCAGGCTAAACAGGAACTGTTTGAAATAGTCAAAGCATTCCATGCTTGCAAATAGGAAGATGGATAGTCAGTAAGCGCCTACATCTTAAAGATGAAGGGCTACTTGGACTCTTTTGAACGCCTAGGATATGCTATGCTTAAGGAACTTGGTGTGAGTCTTATCTTAAATTCTCTCAACAAGGGCTATGATCAGTTCGTTCATAACTATAATATGCATAGCATAACCCTCTAATGGCGGCCAATATTATTTCATCCTTCTAATTCGTTCTCTAATCTAATTCTGATCTTGATTTATTAAAACAATTGTGTTTATTGCTCTCTTATCATTGCTTAATACTATTTTTGGGATCTTGGTTGTTTTTTGCATTAGGGTTTCATTTTTTAAGGATCTTTTTGTTTTGCAAATTAAGGTTTTTTAAAGTTACTGTTTGATTGATTCTTTTCATTCATTATCTTTGTCGACAAACAATGACTGGAGGTGAGTAATATATGGGATTTAGTTATAACCATAGCTTTCTGCTAGGGTTTTCGTTTGAGAGGAAGACGTTGTCCTCTTGTTAATTTATTCGACTTGTATTCTGGGTGTGTTGTTCTTGGTAAGCTGCGGTGGTAATGGGTGATAAGAGAGGGGAGTTAAAGGGCTCAATTAGGAATGAAAAACTTGATGTTCTTTCTGCTTCGATAGATCAAAGAGGGGTGGCTATTGTGAGAGAGGGTAATGCTACTAGGGTTAACCTAGATGAATCTGGTGCTACATGTGATGGCAATCCAAAGGTGATCTCTTCTCCTTTGGTTTCTCCTACTGCTACTCTTATCATGCCCCCTCGAGGACCGTATGATATTCATGTTGCTGCCACTTTTAGAGTTCCATTAACAACTGTTGGTGACCTGCACGTGCTGATAAATGATATTGAAGCTGGTAAACATGATGAGTTATTATCCGAGATGACTAATGATGATCGTATGGAAACCTTGGATGCATTACGTACTATATGTAATTCAATTCAGGCTGACAGGAATGTTATCTTGATTAAATTTGATAGTATGCCGAAGGGTGTCCCATTAGTTAAGGCTCCTAATAACCCTAATACTAATGATAATATGCATGGTATGGTTTCGCCTAGTGACCCTATTGCTCAGTCGGTGGAAATCAATACCAAGTCAACATCATATGCTGGAGCTGCAGTTGCAAGTGCTAAGGACCAACCAAAAGTTAATTCTAACTTTCATCCCTTGGTGGCTGATCCCGTATTTGATGGTGTTAACATTTCTATTCCTCGTAAAGTTGTCAAAAATGTTAGTATACGTTTTGAACACACTTTATATGGATACTTTATTAGAAAGAGAATGGCGTTTCTGGTGGTTAAATATTATGCTAGAAATAACTGGGCGAAACATGGGCTGAAAAGGATCATGATGAATAATAAGGGCTTCTTTTTCTTTAAATTCGATTCTCAGGCTGGTTTAGAAGCTGTTTTGGAGGGTGGTCCTTGGTTGATACGTAAGTCTCCGATCATTCTCAAGAAATGGTCGATGGATACCAGATTGCTTAAAGAAGAATTGACTCGCATTCCGATATGGGTTAAACTACATGATGTTCCTATTCAAGTTTTTGAAGAGGATGGTATTTGTTTGATCGCTACATTTATTGGTAAACATGTTATGCTTGATTCATACACAAGTTCCATGTGTAATGATTCGTGGGGTAGGAGTAGTTTTGCTAGGTGCTTAATTGAGGTAAGTTCAGAGGTTAATCTTATGGATGTTGTTACTATTGGTATTACATCCCTTATTAGGGAGGATTTCACCAAAGAAACCATCCGTGTTGAATATGAATGGAGGCCGCCCAGGTGTGATGTATGCAAGATATTTGGTCATGTTCACGACCAATGTCCCAAAAAGGTGGTGACTCTTCCTATTGTCTCTACTTCTCCTATTGTTACTCCTACTGTTGTGAAGGCTAATGATGGATTCTAAACAGTGGGTAAAAAGAAGAAGAGGAAAGGTAAATTCAAGTCTAATAATGGTGGTCAGTTTGCTGGTCCTTCGGTTAAACAAACTGTTAGATATGAGCCAAAGGCGACTACAAACACACCAAAGAAGGGAGCTACTAATAAGGGTAATGAATCTATTCCGTCATCTTTGATGAAGAATTAGGGTAATTATTTGAATAAAGATAATATCACCTCGTCAAATTCTTTTTCTGCCTTGAATGTTGAAGAAGAAAATGAAGAAGATGAAGTTGAAAATGTGTATGATGAAACAGCTAACCTATTTACAAAAACCGGTAGAAGTTCTTTCACGGCTGCTGCTGGTTAGCTTGTTTTGTAGAGTCATTTTTCTCTAGTTTCATCTAGTTGTTTCCATAGTTGTAAGTTTTTATGGCATGTCATAAGCACTAGTTTTAGGTGTTTATCAAGCTGTTTAGCTTGAGGTTAATGTGGTATTTCAGCCACATTTCATTTGTACTTAACTGTTTCGGTTTTAATATACTTTACCGGGGTAACCCTTTACCCAAAAAAATAATATGCATAGCATGGGGAAAAGTATAGTTGAATTGCATGCTATGCTGAAACTCCATGAGAAATGGTGGGTTGGGTTTTTGAGTTAGCTTTTTCTCCAAGCTAGATATTTTAGGTAAACCCTAATTCATCTAGTATAAATAAGGGATCACCTAGCTCATAATTCTCATCCTTCTCCTCTCTTTCTCTTCCTTTGGTCGAACGGAACAAACACCCTCTTAGAGTTTTCAGTTTCGATTACTTCTTGTGTTCAATTGTTCGTTGGTTCAAGAACTAGCATTCAGGTGATATCGTTTGACGTGTAGTGTGGATACACGTAGAGGTTACTTACTTTAGTAACTTAAGGTGGTGTTTGGTTCGCACGGTTATTACACACGTGCATATACTCGAAGGTGTTTCATTTACGTCACTAGCTTGGTTGCTAAAGGTATGTTTTCCTTTATGGTTTTTATGTTAATTATAAGATGCTATATGTGATTTAATTCCGTTGCGTAGCTCGTAAAATATTAATGTAATATTAGGGTTATTTATATAACCAGTTCCAACACAATGCAAGCCACGTCCGACCAACGTGAGAGTAAGGTGTTATTTCAACCTTAACTTTAACTAGTTGGTTTCATGGATTCTAATTAAATAGATAGATGTACGGCACTCAAATTACCTCGTCAAATGGCATTTTAATTTGTTTGTTTTAAGGAGTTTTCGGTTTGTATGTCTTTCATCAATGTTAGGTTTTATTGAAGGTTTACTTAGGTTTGGAGTATTTTAGGTGTCTTTGTATTGGCTCTAATTGGGTTTTATTTTAGGTAGTTTGGTAGGTGTTTTTTATGTTGTATGGTTTGTATCTTATAACTTCTTGCTAATCTTTTAATATAAATTGCCGTTCAAAAAAATTAAATAGATAGATCATAGATGTATGAATGTAATGATGACGTATAAGGGTTAATACACAAAAATGTTACTAAAGTTTGCCCAAATGTTCACCTAAGTTACTAAAGTTTTTTTCGTTACAAAAAGGTTACTCAAGTTTACTCAGTATACGGGTGAATTTTTTTAAAGGTAAATAAGCCAAATAATAAGCCTCTTTGTAAATGTTCAGTAACCCAAAAAATAAATTTGTATACTTGAGTAACCTCTTTGTAACTGTTTTAAAGGTTCAGTATCCCAAATGATAAATCCATATACTTGAATAACATATTTGTAACGAAAAAAACTTTAGTAACTTAGGTGAACATTTGGGCAAACTTTAGTAACATATTTGTGTATTAACCCGACGTATAATATGTAGAGCAAGCCTATGGGACTGGACTACATAAGTCATACATGGGCCCAAGCCCAATAGAACAGTCAAAAAGCACAACGGACCAAAGTTAAGCCCAGGCCAGACTGGCTACGGTCCGGAGGCATTAAGACAGACGAAAGGTTTCCAGAGGATACTTCCGCAGGCTAGCGGAAGTCCGCTAGGCAAGCCCATATCCGCAAGTCACGGTTACAAGCGGACTCTTGCCTAACAAGGGTCCCACTTCAGCTCATCAACATGCCCAAGCGAAATACTAAGAAAACCTAGTATTTGGCTCACCTATAAAAAGGGGTACTCTGACACTCCCACAAGGTACGATTCTCTAATCATATTTTACACACACATACTCTGACATTCTCTGGTAAATATATGTGCTTACTTTCACGCCGGAGTTTAATCGTAAGGTCCATCCCCACGGTAAAACTAACGGTTTACTTTTGATTGTGCAGGGAATCCATCTCATCATTTGATTTAGTACAAGATCTCAGCCATTGGCCCAGTCAGTAACCGTCCAGATTTATCTTTCCATCCCGAAACATATTTTGTACTAACAGTAAAGATGTGGTTGCTTTGTCACCAAAATTGGGTGATAATAATAGTAAGAGTATTGATATATCTCTTACAATTTTTGCTTAATTATCATTTTACTCGTATAAAAATAGTATTATTATTTTTTATTTAAACCGTTAGTTTTTCTTCTCATCCTATAAGTAAATAAGGTAACTAAAAATATTTTGTAAGAAAAAATATCATTTCTTTAATAATAATATACTTCGTATTTTAATGCGATAACTATTTCGATACATGTCATTACCGTAAAATACAACGATGATATTTTTTTCTTCATAATTTCAGTTTTCCAAGTAGTTTGCTTTTTCATATCATACTATGTTCAACTTTCATGACACGCTTTCATGTTAAATTCTTCAATACTCCTTTTTTAAACTATTTATTTAGGGTACCCTTATTGGTACCTTCTGGCCTACTGCATAGTGCTAAAGGGTACAAAAGATTTCTTTTGTATCCCTATTTTTACAGTGCAACGCAATTTTTTATCAGTTTCTGTTCCGTAATTTTTGACAGTTTCATACTTTTGACCTGTTAAACTTTATATTTTTCGTTCCGTTTTTTCTGTGTCACAGTTTTATAACATATACAAAATTATAAAAATACAAAAAAATAAAATACAAAAAAAAACCGCAAAAAACCCGGAGGGGTACAAACGGTGTTTCAGAGGGTACATATATCGTAAGCCATTTATTTATCTTAAAAAGTACTCCGTACTACTGCATAAATTTGGACTGTCCCATTTAATTACAGCATAATTTCTTTGTTTAAGTTATTGGATGAGTTTTATAGTAATATATTGAGGAAAAACAAATAAAATAGTGTTAAGCTAGGTTTTTGATTTTACCATTGAACAACCTATATAATTAGGGAATGGATATTCAAACTCTCTCAAAATGGATACCAATACTCCTCTTATTGTTTATTTCTTATTTTTTTTCATAATTTTGTTTTTATCATAAAACTATGAAATATATATTACGAAACATAAAATATAAATTTTGATGAATCTAAAGTATTCGAAAAAAGAGAGAATTGCAAAAATGGTCCTTGTGGTTTAGCCAAATTGCAGATTTGGTCCGTCGAATTTTGAAATTGCAAAAACAATCCGTATTTTGAAGGTTTGGTTCTACTTTTGGTATTTGGTCGAACTAAAATGACTAAATTACCCCTCTTAACAGACGGTTTTTGTAAAAGAACTGAGGGGTATTTTTAGTCATTTTAGTTCGACCAAAGACCAAAAGTGAAACAAAACCTTCAAAATACAGACGATTTTAGCAATTTTGAAATTCGACGGACCAAATCTGCAATTTAGCCAAACCACAAAGACCATTTTGCAATTTACTCTAGAGAAAAGATAAAAACTATTTTGTACTGTTAATATAGAGGATAAAAGATGAGCAAAATATGGGCTAAATTTTGTTGTAAACACCCATATAATAAAATTCCAAAAATTACATAAGTATTACAATTAATTACGGAGTGATATTATATATCTTCATTTAGTTAATGAAGATATTAGTGTTAATTACTATAGTAACTTCGATACAAATATAATTAAATGTCTATCTGTTAAATGTCTAACTAGTTGAACTTTAAGCCTTTTGGTCCTTGAATATGTTCTACCTTACAAATAACCAAAGAAGGTAGCACATGTCTAATTTTTTACATTGCTATTGGAATTAGTTTTTGGCCTTTCGATTTTCACTTAATTGACTTAAGCTAGTTAGTCAAAAAGAGTATGTTATTATTATGTATATCATTTGAGATGTCACAGAACATTGTTCATCCTAAGCACTGTAACTATAGTGCAGCTACAATACTGTGATGTTGGGCTCTCATTTTGGCCCAGTTTTTTGGGCCTCAACTTTGGGCCGGTCTTTTTTTTTTGAAAAAAAAACGGTTCACACAAAAATATGAGAAAAAAATGTTACAAAAGTACCGATTTATTCAGATAAAAAAAAATACCCTCACAAACATTTTCGACACCTAATAACTTTAAACATAAGGCCCAACACATGAACCCATATAATAAAACACCAAACTATTAAACATGAGGCCGAAAAAATAAATTCGAGAAAAAAATTAAAAATAAATAAAATAAAATTTTACCGCTCCGTAATAACGCGCATGCCATAAACTCATATAAGAAAAAAAAACAAACTATTAAACATGATACTGAAAAAACAAACCCGGACTATTAAACATGAGACCGACATGAGGCCCAACACATAAGCCCATATAAGAAGAAAAAAAACTATTAAACATGAGACCGAAAAAATAAACCCGCACAAAATAAAAATAATAATAATAATAATGCCCTGCAACAACGCGTGAAAAATTAACGCACGCAGCAACGCACGGGTAATTTTGCTTGTTAACTATAAAATTAAAACTCTTTCCATTAACAGAGGAGCAATGCCAAAATGTGTCACTTAATTGACTAAAGCTATTTGACAATATGTGTCACTCAGATAAGGCATAGAAGTAACATAAAAGAGGAGCAATGCCAAAATCAAAATTATCATGAATTTCCATTTATTACATGTCTCAAAATAAACCTGTAACAGTAGCAGATAAACAAAATTTTGGCATAGAACTCCAAAATTGCTCAACTAGAGTCACAAAAGATTAACATTTTACTAAATTTGATACTAAAATTAAACCCCCTGACAACTATTTCTGAACAAGATCCACAAAAATAAAAACTTTATCTTCAATTCAATCTTTCCATTAATGGGATTTAATTAACAAATTCACCATCACTAACCACAGAAGCCTCAAATTGACTACCAGCATCATCATCATTATAATTAGTATCTTCATCAATTGGTGTAGGAAGATTAAGATCAATCAAATTAATCTTAGGTTTTCCAACATTAACATGTGACCTTTTATGTCCACCAAGAGCTTGTCCAGAACCAAACACTTTAAAACAAACATCACATTCATGTACCTTAATATCTCCACTCAACACAATCTTTGTCTTATGATCATTCTCACCATGATTCCAACTCTTCATCTCTGTGACTTCTTTGTGACCACCTAATGCTTTGTATGATTTAAACACTTTGTCACATGTTTCACATCTAAACTTACTTCTTGTACTATTTTTCGACTTGATATCATGCATATCAGACCATGTGTCCCTTGATAACAGCATTAAACAAAAGGCTGCATCTTCTTCTGGTGAAGTGTTTGATATTGAACTCATTGATGATTGTTCTTCTGGTCCTTCATATTTCGTTAAGAACGTTTTTTTTCCCCCCTTTTTTTTCCCCCGTCCCGAAAAGTGTGTTTTGCGACATTTCTTGACCAGTCAGTGTTAGTACAAAATTGGTGACCGGGTATGAGATGGTTCAAGATTGCTTGTTTCCGACATGAGAGTAAGAACACAGGTTATCACATGTATGTGTGTGTATTGGGGAAGGTGAGAAAATCATTCTTTTTGGGGTGTCAGAGGACCCCCTTTTATAGGTGACTAATCACATTAATGCGGATGGGATGTTGACTAATCACATTAATGCTGATTGGATGTCGACTAATCACATTAATGGTGATTGAATGTTGACTAATCACATTAATACTGATTGGATGTTGACTAATCATATTAAATGCTGATTAGTGTTTTCATATCCGGGCCAAGGCCAGGGTCCACATGTGGTTAGTCCAGTCCAGGCCTAAAGGCCTGTTATACGTACTATACGTCATCAAGTCCCCCCAGTCCAGTATGTTTACTGCATGCGGCATTTGTTACGTGCGGTGAATATTGCTAGACTCAAATTCTTTATTACCGTGCTTCTGCCATGATTGTTAGCTTCTATTCGACTCTTATTTAGCCTCGTAGGTGAGACCTGTGAGACTTGTCTTTTCTTTGACCCCTCATGACTTGTAGTTAGTTTATCCTTCTGTCGTCACACTTTCTTTACTTTTGATCCTGTCTATTCGTTTGCCTAGTGGGGTACACTTGCATTGAGCATGTCCATTAAATATACCAAGGGTATAAATACCTGCTTTGGTTTTAACTGTTTTCTTTTCTTTTTGGACCATACATCAGTAACTTGGTTTTGACCGTGCAATCAAGGCCAATCATCAGGCTGCACCCATATACATGTGTTGGGTGATGGTGCTCAGATGCTTGGTTTCCCGTGTTTGAACAGTAAAGACCCCGTAAGAAGAACAATTTTTCTACAGTCGGGGTAACACTAGCATTGGACAAGTACCATTCTTGTTCATCTCTGGGAGATGATGAGGAGAATATATATATATATATATATATATGGAGATGCCCTCCATATAATGCGTGATGAGATGGGTAAATGTATGTCCATCTTGTACCAGCTTGTATTTGCTTAAGATGAGAATAATATTGCGAATATTACATTCGTCTTGAGACCAACGGAGAATGTACTTCCGTGGCGAGGTTAATTATTAGGTTACTCATCCTAATGTGAATATTACATTCGTCTTACGACCAACGGAGGACGTACTTTCTTGGCGGGGTTAATTGTAAGGTTTACCCCGACCTGAATGCAACATTGCATTCGTCTTACGACCAACGGAGGACGTACTTCCGTGGCTGGGTTAATTGTAAGGTTACCCGTCCTGATGCGAATATTGCATTCGTCTTAGTATTGGGCTTGCAATGCCTCTTACATACTTAAATTAATTTATAGGTTACTCGGCCTCACTTTAGACTTGCAATTTTCTAAGTGTTCTTTATATCCGGAGATACTTGTGTGCAATGAACTTTGTTTGTTCGCACAGAGTTAATTGGGGTTACGTGACCCGCTGTTTAATAAAAAACATTTACACGTATACCTTTTTAATCAGGATAAAGTAGTATTTCACGTATGTTAAAAATAAATTTTAGGCTAATAAAAAGAATGTATTTCAATGGTGCTGATCAACAATACCAATTATAGCCCCCCCCCCCCCCCCAAGTTTAATGATGCTATATTGTATTAGTAGCATTAAACTTATATGCTCAATTATCCAAATAACTTTTATGACTTTCATCATTTTCGTAATAGGTCGTAGCCAAAAAAGTATGATTGAAGTCGATTAATACATTGTGATAAATGAGTTAGAGATATTTTTATAACATAATTGTTCCTTATATGCATAATTTACGAAACATGGAGTTTATTATGAAAGTTACTCAACTACGTGTCGGAACACGAAGCTTATTAAATAGATGGCTCAACTATACATCTGGATGCATATAATGTGTACAGAGCATGAAGCTTATTATAGATATAGCGCGAAAAACATGTCCGGATATTTAGTCATGCGTAATGTTTTTTTTTTGAACGACAACTTTATTAAAAAAAACTAGCAAGGAGCTAGAAAGACATTACAAAGAAATAAGATAGGGGTTTTTTAACCAATACTTCCAAGAAAAAACCCTATTACCTCTACTAGAACACCATAAAAAGGACCAAGAAATCGGTCCGGTTTAATATGTCCGCAGCGGGAATTAAATAATAATTTAAAGTAACATTTGAGAAGTGGACTAAAATTGTCGTACGCATGGCATACATCTTTTTTTTATTATTTATTTTGCAAGGAGATTGACTCACATGGAGTTTTACTTATTTATAAAAACTAATGTAGTACCAGAGACTACATATGCAGAACATTCTTAGGAAACTTTATGTGTCAGACTACTTAATGGTAAGTCCGCAGATCATTGATCAGATGGTAGCGATCAATATGTCGATGAATGGTGATGTTCCAGTAGCCGTAGCATAATCATGATTTGGTAACCGTAGTAGCTTTATGAAAAGCGACAACGCTCCAAAACATACCGAAAGGTCAGTCCTTGGATTAAACAATGGTGTTGCAGTGGGGATTGTTGAGCAGGCGAAAAACCCCAGAACCCGTGATCGGACAAGTTGTACGTGGAGTGAATTGCCAATGGTCAAGTCAACAGATGACGGGAACCAATTATTTTAAAGTCACAGATAATGACATGTGGGTTTTTGGAGGACGAGACGGACCTGAAATGGAGCTCGTAAGACTTTAGATTTTTTTGAAACTTTTAGGTTTGAAGTTTTGCTCATGCATCACTTAGATGACGTGGGTGGCTATGCTCCGCGAGTATCGGTTTCGCAAGTTTTCGTCCGACATGTTACAACCGGCGGTTAAATTAGTGTCTAATCTCCGTGTCCGCGTGATGATGCTATATTTTATTAGTAGCATTAAACTTAATACATAGCATTTAGATGAGTAGAGGACATTTTTATAGAACATCTATTTCGTGTGTGTCATCTACAAAACGCGGAACTTATAAGAATGATAGCTCAATCGTGTGTCCGAATATGATATCTGCGTGACACTGAGCTTATTCCAAAGATAGCTCAACCACGTGATGTGATTAACGGAGCTATTATTTAGTGCTACTTCTTTTATTAGTAGTATTATATGAGGAAATTAATAATTCTCATTTCACTTATTAACAAACGTATTGCATAAGTAGATATGAAATATAAGGTGTTCATTTATGTGTGATGTCCGAATTTCGGAAATTACCTTCGTACATTAACGGGAATGTAGCGGTTAAAAGTAATATGATTTACTACTATTTATATACATGTTGGTATAATAATATCAAGTGTACACATCCGAAAGGTGTACTAAAAATATTTCTGCGTTTATGTAAATAAGTTTTGTATTCGGCTTGCATATCTACACATATTTTATTATATGTGATTTGTGTATTTTTCTACATATTTGATTATATAATAGGCACACTGTTTGCTTTTAGCCTTCATTTTCAATGAGCCATAAAAATGACCAAGGTATAGTCATGTGTAATGACATAATAAATCAATGATTTTAGAGTAGTGCGCTACGCCAGAGCCAGGAGCTTACGGAACTGTGCACGCCGAGAGTGGTTCCGGAGCTCTAGTAGTTTTCGTTATTATGGATAAAACTTGCACGTATTTTACACATTTATAAAATTTAAATTAGAAGTGGCCAAAGTTTGAACCAGGCGAAGCAATGAGACACTTTGTTTGCTTCCTTGCTATCGTATGTAAACACAATTTTTGGGATTTAGCATATAAGTATCCGTGAAAGCTTTTTTGTGCCTATTTTTTTGCTACTTATAGTGTCTCTGGTGTCATTATACACCTTCATTATGATGATATCTTTAAGTTCCCTATTGATCACATGAAAACACCCATAGCTTTATTGGCATGCCTCGCCATATGCATTTAGTTAAACATTGTATTTATAAATGAGCTTTAATATGTCATTTAAAAAAGGGTTAATAGATTAGGGTTCTTCCCTTCTTTGTCTTCGTTTTCACTTAGAGTAACAGCTAGTAAAATAGGAGTGTTGTGGCACATAAACTGATATTACTATATTACTTATCCCTGTTTTTTTTAGGGTTTTTGATCCTATTCTTTTTCGGATTGTGTGTTATGAACTCCTTCAATTCCAAGATGACTGGTTGGACTCTAATTGAAAATACCAAGGCGTCAGTTTTCCTCAAAATGAAGATTTTACCAAGAAAATTTCCCATTCAGGATTTTTGTACTAATTTACTGAATTTTGTTCATTCTCGTGATCTAATGGGAACGAAATGAGCGCGTATATGGAACGGTTTTTCTAGATGGTGTTTTATTCCGAATAAAAAGGACTAAAGCAAGGAAGTAGATTTGACACTTGTCCGTTCATTAATGTCTTTAATCTCGATAGATTGGTGAAGAATATATCTCGATATGGATTGGAGTTATCATTTGTTTGCAAATCAGGTTAGGTCCTATAGCCTCAAAAACCTCTGAAACCTAATACTTAATGTCCCCCCCAAAAATATGGTTCGAAGAAGGATGCAAGACCATAGGAATGGCTCAACTTTCTCGATCAAAAAAAGGGAGGTGTTGGACTTCTTATGTTTACAGTTGTTATGGGGTAACTCCTTGTTGGTCCAACATGGAAATTCGTTGTCAATCTGCTCTGCTCTGGTGATAGAAGATG
Organism: Tanacetum coccineum; assembly: GCA_026074375.1. Classification (NCBI taxonomy): domain Eukaryota; kingdom Viridiplantae; phylum Streptophyta; class Magnoliopsida; order Asterales; family Asteraceae; genus Tanacetum; species Tanacetum coccineum. The sequence continues at coordinate 39,361 of BQNB010034377.1, forward strand.
AGTGTGGTTGTAGAAAGAGATTTTCTCTATTGTGGCTATGGGGAGAGTCAAGTCTTTGATTCCATTAACCAATTTACAGTCCATTCTCTGGGACGAGGATTCCGTGAATGTTACATTTGTCCCTATCTTGAGGAGCCTTGTGGGTTATGTTGAATGTAAGTAAACCTGATACGAAAAGAAATTTGGTAATCATGTTGGATCAATTCTGGTTTCAAGTGATGACAGGAAGTTTTAATCAGGAACTTTGTCAGTGAATGAACGAGTAGTTGAGGTTAGATATTGAGGGAGTCCCCCTTTATGCATGGTCTCGCAAATCGTTGTGATAAAAACGGTAACGAAATGGGGAGAAGTGCTGAACATTGAAGACTCGTATGAGACTTCTCCTTGGACGAACGTCTATGCAATTTAACTAAACATCCGTGTCCAGTTATTGAATCTTTTAAAATTATTGTTATAGGTAAAGTGTGTATGGATTCGGCAGCAAAAGAGCTGTTTTACTTGGACCTCCTTTCTTTTGAATCTATAAAGGAACATGATTAGTTCCTCGAAGACGAATCTGTTCAAGAGTAGGATCTAAAAAAATAAAGTATAACACGTATGAGAAAGAGGAGGTGAGTTTAATAATAGTGAAGATAAGAATTGCTGAAACCGATTTTATTGGAAAAATCTTCTCAGTCAATGGAACACAGTGTACACGTGATAAGGAATTTCTTTCTGCTGAATACTTTTGGACGTAATGATCAATTAGGTCTAAAGAAGCCTGTAGACGTAGACTTTTGGAACGGAGTCCGTCTTGTCACACCCCCCGGGGTTCTCGCCATTGGGATCTTTGAATTCAAGTGACAAGGAATTGAATAAAGGGATTATTCACCAACGATAAGTGCAAAGGGTAAATGAACCTTTCTCAAGTGGTCCATGAAGATGTTTCGGTTTAATACTCTGATGGGGGAATGTGGAGGAAAATTAAATTTAAAGGGGGATCTGTTTTTGGGAGTGCTCGAAAGAAGATTCGTGTGGGTAGGTGCTATGGGGTATTCTATGGAGGGTGTGGTGTAAAAGATATCGAATCCATCATTAATAGCTCTTGGCAGGGAGAGAAGGCTGTTTTTTTTTTTTGAGAGGAATATACACACATCTTTAGCGCTCTGTGACTTCGCTATACACGGATTGTAGCAAAGTCCCAAAAGGAGTGGGTAAAGGAGTTATCTAATAAGAAATAAACTTATTTTTATTGCGAATCAGAAACGAAAGATGGAGAAGGTGTCACACATGGAGATGTGAAATATTGTGGGGTAACTCGAATTAATGAACTACGTGTTAGTGAAGCGGCTGGTAATTCTGTGGAATTCTTTGTATGGGAGGAATCTTTTTCAAGATAGATTATGTTTACGATCTCGGATTCGTTTGTTGCCATGTTATGGGACGTGGATCCCTAGTAAAAGCTAAGCGATCTAAGTAGATGTGTCTATTTACCGCCCGCAGCAACCTTCCTTTGAGACGGGTGTTTATAGGAATATTTACTGAATTTTTGTTGGGTACTTGGAATGAGAGGCTTATTTTAAGGGGCACTATAACGAAGTGCGAACCAAGTTTAAGAGACGAGAGTACTGTTTTAAATAATGTAATAAACGCTAAGCTTTTTTTATCAAGTCATATCTCTCTTCTGGTTTAGTGGATATTAAATGGAGGGTACACGTTTACTTGGTCACAACAATGCACATAAAACCTTTGGCGTAAGAAAATGATGTAGAGTTGGAAAAGGTTCCACGTTTCGGATGGTAATTCTTCACTATATTTCCCCTCCATTTCGCGTTATTTTTGACTGGCAATCTTTCGGGACCATCGACCGATTTTGTTATGTGAAGTTAAAGATGGTCCTTGGACCGATTTCCTTTCAGGTTCTAAGTCATTCGTGTTTCAAACTCAGTTGGATTTGATGAATGGTTGAACAGACTTTGGCGCGCAATGGCTTATTCGGACAATAATAAAAATGGTTTTCTGTTTAAAAAGAAGTTACAAGAGCTTCAAAAAAGTATCAGGTTGTGGGTTAACGATAAAGGAAAATCAGAGTGCAGGTTCTAAGAACTCATTGTTTCTGAGCTTTCGTATATGATAAACGTTTGGAATCCAAAATGGGCCTATTGATATCTTGATTTTTTTAGGCGACAAGACTTAATTGAGTAACCTGACTGATCTAAAGACAAGAGATGGAATATATTGATTTCTTCCATACATCAAAGTCAGAATGGGCGATTGAAGGGTGACGAGAACTCGAAGTAATTTCATTGAATCATTAACAAGAAACTACGGTCCTAATCTAGCCATCCGAGGTGTGTTTGGTGATGGAAAGACGTGGTTGCACAGATCCTATCTTAGTGAAGAAAGCTTTAAAGGATCACTATGAAAGCTCGTTTTAAATAAGCCCCAGCCAAAGGCTAATTGAAACTCAGTTTTTCTCCTTTCCGAGAATGTCGTTTATCTACAGATCAGGCTATCCGACTGTAGATCGTCGATGTGGATCTCCATGATACGGATTAGAGTTGGGCTAGATGTGGGAGGATGAGATGGTAGTCAAATGAATCACCGGAACCCTTTACGGTTTCACTTGAATTCTTTAGATAAATTTTTGGAAGGTTATTGTCCGTACTTTTCGATGAAGCATTGAGCATATTCTTAAAACAATTGCACGGAGGGACTCTACACAGGGTTGTAACTCTTCTATATGATTGGTCTCAGAGATCTGGAGAAATCGAAAAGACTCCTGGATAGGGCCAAAATATGGGTTTCGGTCGTTCTACAACGATATCGCCCTATAGTTTAATAGGGTGTATTATAAGTCGTCACTAAGATTTGCAGCCTTTGGCTATGGTTATTAGCAGGCCTTGTGTCGACACTCAATCCGGATTGTGCTGGAAGACAGATCAATGGGATGGTCCTATCATTCTTAATCTGAAGTGCTTGATTGGTGTAAAAGGAAGAAAAGAAAGCGTTGTTTTTTAAAAGTTGATTTTGCTAAGGATTATGACTCGTTCGTGTATGGATTCTTGCTTGTCGTCCTGAGGCTGTTTGGATTCGGTTCGACATTTGGTGTACTTGGATTAAGAGGTATTCTTATTTGCTAAGGCTCGTAACTAGTTAATGGAGTCCGACTGGACATTTTCATATACGATCGGGTCTTAAACAGGTGATCGCTATCGCCTTTCTTTTTATTCTTGTATTTTTGAAGCTTTGCATTTATCCGTTTTTATTTTTATTTTTTTTTTTTTTTTGGTAAAGCAGTTGGATGAAGATGTGTTGTTAAAGGCATTCAGTTACATGGATCTTGGCTTTATCTCATTATTTTATGCGGATGGTAACGCTTTTTATGTGAATTGTCTAGATAATAATTTGAGGGTATTATCAATATTCTTCAAATGTTTCCATCTCGCGTCGGGAATTACAGATTAATATTTCATAAGAGCAAATTTTGGTGTGGGTCCCCGCGGTCATTGAGATTTATGAGGATATCTTCTTCTTAGTTGCACATTATACGAAAACAAGTTCCGTATCGTTGGGTTATGGTGGGGCTGGTCATGACTCGTCATAAGGCTTGGATTATGTAATTTTAAAGCTTCAATCGCGTTTGTCCTAAATTGGCAAGCGAAAACCCCTCGATTGTGGTAGCTTACTTTTTAAAAATCATTTCTCGGTGCATCTCCCCTTTAAACATGTCCTTTTTAAGTTCCTAAAGCGTCTTAAGGTTAATGGAGTCAAATCGTAGTAACATCTTTAAAGGTGCCAGCATGTTGGAGAAAAAAATTTCCTGGATTGCGTGGGGGATAAGTGTTACTTCGAAGAAGAAAAGGGGTCCTTAGGGTTTTCAGTTTATTTTCGCTCTTAAATCGAAGCGCTATCCTTAAAGTGGTTTGGCGTTTTGTTTCGCAAGATGATCTTTTGTGGTTTCGTGTTATCCAAGCGGTTCATGGGGATAAATTGGATTCTCATTCATTCGTAATGTTTCCATATGGAGTTCATTTGATGGAAGTTCAAGTGCTTAAAGTCATCTGGATTTTGATTTTTTTCGAATTGCTCTAAACGTATCGGGGATGGTCCATCTACTAGTTTTTGGAAAGAGACTTGGATATGGGGATATTCCCTGTGTAGTTTGTGTCCGCGTTTGTTTGCCCATGATTCTAGACTACCCAAATATTTGTGTGGCGGCTAAGATGGCTGGCCCCTGATACTCTTTTCGAGATCAGTTAGAGAGGGGGGTCGAACAGCAAGAATTCTCAGCGTTTAAGTTTCGTTTTTGAATTCGAAGTGTTCTTTCAACGTCTAATGAACGTTAGTATTTCTCCTTCTAGCAGTGTGTGAATTTAGTGTGAAAGAAACTGCGTCTAGCGTATTGATGATTTGGTGCTTCCCTCTCATTCATGAGCCGACTATGTGAGTTAAGTTAATTCCAATTAAGATTAATGTTTTAGTTGCGAGCTCGTCGGGGGAGTTTGCCTACTAGATACAATCTGTTCCAAAAAGGTGTTGATTTTTGAGATCCACTTCTTGCTCCGTTTTGTTTTTCGATGAAAGAGGAGTGTCCCATCATTTTTTATTTCGATGTCTCTATCTCAGTAGTATTGGCATCGTGGTTTGCCGTTGGTGGGAGATCGATTTCCACTTGGCGTTCGTATCTCAGAATGGGCACGAGTGGATCTCTTCTATTCGTCCTCCGGGTCAGTTAAGGTTTTTTGGAAGGAGTCTTCTACGTGGCTTTGGTGGTTTATTTGTGGATTTCGGAAACGTCAACTTTTGATGTTAATAAGCCGTCTAGATCGACCTTATTGAGATATTGTCTCTTCCTCCTTTCTTTTGGTGTAATATAGTGTAGAAGGAAGTCTCTAGGGATGATTGGCTTAAAAACCCGCATTTAATATCTTTGTAATTTCTTTTCTAGCTCCTTGCTAGTTTATAAAATTTTGCCGTTCAAAAAAAACTTATAGTGTCTCTGGTGTCATTATACACCTTCATTATGATGATATCTTTAAGTTCCCTATTGATCACATGAAAACACCCATAGCTTTATTGGCATGCCTCGCCATATGCATTTAGTTAAACATTGTATTTATAAATGAGCTTTAATATGTCATTTAAAAAAGGGTTAATAGATTAGGGTTCTTCCCTTCTTTATCTACGTTTTCACTTAGAGTAACAGCTAGTAAAATAGAAGTGTTGTGGCACATAAACTGATATTACTATATTACTTATCAGATTTTGAACAAAGTTACAATATCTGTAGCAGAATGTCTACACACCACGAATACAACCAAAATCTGATATGGAATAAATTTAATACTGCTTTCATGCAGGGTGAGCATCGGGTCGAAACCGACCCGAACCGAGAAAAACCGAAACCGACCTGAAACCGAATAAGAGAATTTGGCAAACCGAGTTAACCCTATATAAACCGAGACCGAACCGAATAAGGTTGGTTCAGCTCGGTTCGGTTCGGTTTATGTGGTTCGAACCGACTAAATGTCGGGTTTGAGCCGAACCGAACCAAAATCGAACCGAACCGACTAAACCGAAATACGTAACCAAAACTTAAAACCGAACCGAATAAGCTCGGTTCGGCTCGGTTTGTCGGGTCGGGTCGGTTTTTGGTTCATCTTGCCCAGCCCTATTTTTATATGTGTACCGTGTATAGTGACGAGATTGTATGATACTGATATTGTGGTTAACTATTTCGTGTAACTTTTGGAAATTCTCATTTGGCAAATCTTCATCATCATTTGAGACCGTGTTGCAAAAATCGGCCTAGGCAGGGATTAACCATCCGAATTTTCACTAATCGGCCTTATTAATCGGTTTGGTCAAAATCGATCAACATACCGATTAATCGGTTTAAAAATTTTGTATATAAAAAATTCAATCCGACTAATCCCCACCTAACCCATTAATGGCTAGGCGGTACCCGGCCTCCCCGCTAACGCCTAACGATTTTTGCAACCTTGATTTGAGATGACAACAAAACCACACGGGTTATAGTTTAACGATTTGAAATTTAAATGCGTATCAGGATTAGATTGAATATGTAAAGACATGTAAAGATTAAGTAATTTAAGGAAATATTTATAACAAAAGGTCGATAGTTATTCCAAATGTTATATTTTAGCTCGGTCTTGTCTTGTTTAAAAAACTATTTAAAATAAAAAATATGTTTATGGAAAATTTACTCAATATTTGAGCATAAAGCTCACGCTTGAGCCTATTTATATTAGCTGAATGACTATTAGCCTATGCATTGATTATCAGCCCATGTTAGCTATTTTATTGTGCAAGACTTCTGATGTGTTTATATTTGATAATTAATAATACTTGAGCATGGAGATTTACCATATCTATCATGGTAATCAGAGCCTACCATAAACACTAATCGAAAAAACACGCCTAACACCATAAAAACGGGTCATAGGCTACTTACATGTCGAGTTATTTATAACCGACCTTGTCTCGCTTAATTATTTTCTTGGCATCTCGACTCAGCAGACTTCGACATGCATGTTTCTACCACAATCTAACAAGTTTGTCTCTGTATTCATGATCCACGTGAGCCTCATCTTGCTGATTTGAAGTGGATTCTTCGGTATGTTCGCGTTACTCTTGATCATGGTCATCAGTTGCGTGTTTCTACTACCACTCAGCTCACTTCGTACACCGATGTTGATTGGGCAGGTTTTCAGTCACCTAACGATCCACTATTGGGTATTATGTTTTGTGGTATATCCTATATCATAACACGGGGTCGATTCTTGGATTTGGCTAGTTTCTAGAGAGAGAAACACTTGAGAGAGTTTTCTAGTGAGAGAAAATGTGTTTCTATGAAAAGGAAATAATGACTAGCTTGCCTCTTCCAAAGTTGGAAGAGGCTTATATAGTACTTACAATATACCGGGTATTAGTACCCGACTTAAACCGAAAATCGTACTATTAACTATTAAACTACGAGCTATAATAAACAGTAAAATACACGGGGTGACCGAGTCTTTTTCTAATATCTAACAATCTCCCCCTAAGGGAGGTCACCCCTGAAAATACCAAACTTAATCACTTCAGTCTTTAGCTCGTAGACATTTGATATCTTGTACATTTGGGATAGTGATCTTTTGATTCATCTTAGACTTGTCTTTGATTGTGATTTTGAGCTTTCTTGAGATCATCATCCAAACATAATCTTACATCATCTTGTAATGAATCGCCATCTTGTGCACTTGTGTGGAAATACATGATGTCAGAGTTTGCGGAAGCTTTGACACCTTTATGAGGTCTTTCATAACTTCATAACAAGTGTAGGTCGTGTCTGAGCATTCGGTTATTCACTTGATATCTGAGGTGCTGCGAATTTCCATCTCCATCTCCATCTTTAAGATATCCTGTAATGAAACAGTTAGTAATAAAGAGAAAATTGATTTGAAAAGTCAGCCCAAATACTAAATAGGGTCGGGTATCGGGTTAAAAATATTTGGCTAACTCGGGTCCGGGTCGACCTAATCGACCCTAATAAGGCTTTTTTATTTTTTTTAATATAACTTCTATAAACTATCTATTTTAACTAGTACAATAGGCAATTTTGGTACCATTTGACCCATATTCGGTTTGACCCGAACTCAAGTGGACCCAACCCGAATTCACATGAATCCGACTAACCCGGATTCAAATAGGTCAGGTTTCAGGTATGTTATTTTTTTCTTTGTCCCAACTCCGACCCAACCCGACCCGAATTGAATAGGGTCGGGATACTCAGGTCAATCCGAGTAACCCGAATATTAAATAGGGTCGGGTATCGGGTTGAAAATGTTTGGCTAACTCGGGTTCGGGTCGACCCGATCGACCCTAATTAGGGATTTTTATTTTTTTCTAATATAACTTTTACAAATTATATATTTTAACTAGTACAATAGATAATTTTATTACCATTTGACCCATATTTGGTTTGACCCGAACTCGAGTGGACCCAACCCAAATTGACATGAATCCGACTAACCCGAATTCAAATATGGTCGGGTTCATGTGTGTTACTTTTTTCCTTGTCCTACTACGCTTGTTTACTCTGCCATGTTTGTTATATTTTGTGTTCAAATGACAAATTTGTGTTTGATCATAATAATACCTAGCCAAATAAGTGTCCTATAAAATTAAATCTAATAGGACCCATATACTAAGTGTCATATTGGGTTATAATCTAATAAGACCAAACAAAAAAAGAGTCTTATAAAATTAGATCTAATAGGACCCATATACTAAGTGTCATATTAGATATAATCTAATAAGACCATACAGAAAAAGAGTCTTATAAAATGCAATATAATACGACCATTATATCAAATGTCCTATTAAGTTATATCATAATGAGACCATATTAAAAAAGTGTCGTGTAAATCAACTTAATAGGTTCCACTTATAAAGTGTCCTATAAAAAGCCATTATAATATGACTAAAAATTTAATTGGTCGTATAAAACGTTTTTTAGGACCCCATTCAAAAAAGTGTCCTACATGAAGGTCCTAAAAGCCCCTTATTTTTGTAGTGAAAAGAACTTTGTCCTCAAGAAGTTGAAAAGCTTGATTTGAACTTTTGTAAAGGAAGATTCCTCCAGCTGTTACGTCCAGGATTGCTTGATTGGGTTTGTCTAGACCGTGATAGAATATTTGAATAATAGCTCCTTTGGTCAGACCGTGCCCATGGCATTTTCGAAGCATGTTCTTGAGTCGTAACCAAGCGTCGGTTAGACTTTCACATTCGTTTTGAGAGAAACTTCTGATTTCAAGTAAAAGACGGTTAAATAACGAAGGTGGAAAGAATCTTCTTATAAAAGCTCTTTTCATTTGTTCCCACGATAATATAGACTCTTCATTAAGTCCATTAAACCAAGTTTTAGCTTTATCAGACAAGGATAGGGAAATATTAAAAGCTTGACAGCTTCGCTTTGAGTTTTGCCATTTTTGAACATGTCGCAGATTGCGAGAAATTCACAGATGTGGTCATGCGGGTCGGTCCGCAAATAACCATCGAATTTATTTTCCCGAATCATTTTCATGTGGGTACTATTGATAACAAAGTTGTTATCAACATCGGGTCGAACAATGGAAGAATTAGAAGTCGGTGCTACCGTCCTAGCACTTTCCCATATGGGTTGATCATCAGGATCGAGAATTATTATATCTTGGAGCGGTAAATTTGGTTGGGTTTTAACATCCTCTTCAGGTATATTTATGACGACAATTTCATTAACGATAGGATGTTGAGTTGAAGATTTGAGTGATTCGATCTGAATGGATTCTTTTTGGATAGTTTTAATATTACAAGTCCTTGTTATTAAGTTTTTATTTAATTTATATATTAGATTTACAAGTTGTTTTCTCCAAGATTGTGGGTTTATACATACGTTAAGCATTTTATAAAAAGACATTTTTATATTATATAATTAAGGATAATAGGATAATATTTAAAATATAGTAACTTCAACAATCGACTCCCCAGATCACACCACACAAAAACCCTCCAAAACACAAAAACACACAACAACTCACACAAAACTAAGACGGTTTTTGTAAAAGAACTGAGGGGTATTTTTAGTCATTTTAGTTCGACCAAAGACCAAAAGTGAAACAAAACCTTTAAAATACGGACGATTTTTGCAATTTTGAAATTCGACGGACCAAATCTGCAATTTAGCCAAACCACAAAGACCATTTTGCAATTTACTCTAGAAAAAAGATAAAAACTATTTTGTACTGTTAATATAGAGGATAAAAGATGAGCAAAATATGGGCTAAATTTTGTTGTAAACACCCATATAATAAAATTCCAAAAATTACATAAGTATTACCAATTAATTACGGAGTGATATTATATATCTTCATTTAGTTAATGAAGATATTAGTGTTAATTACTATAGTAACTTCGATAAAAATATAATTAAATGTCTATCTATTAAATGTCTAACTAGTTAAACTTTATGCCTTTTGGTCCTTGAATATGTTCTACCTTACAAATAACCAAAGAAGGTAGCACATGTCTAATTTTTTACATTGCTATTGGAATTAGTTTTTGGCCTTTCGATTTTCACTTAATTGACTTAAGCTAGTTAGTAAAAAAGAGTCTGTTATTACTATATATATCATTTGAGATGTCACAGTAAGGGTGTTCAGTGTTTGGTTTGACACCGAATAAATCGAAAAATAAACCGGACCAAAACCGAAAAGAACCGAACCAAAAGATTTAATTGGTGTATGGTCTAGTTTGAAACCGAATCGAATTATTTAATTGGTGTTTGGTTTGGTTATGGGTTGACAAAAATAAAACCAAACCAAACCGAAAAAACCGAATATCTCTATACACATGAAAAAAAGTTAATTATATATATATATATATATATATATATATATATATATATATATATATATATATATATATATATATATATTATATTATATATATATATCTAATATATATAATATATTATATTATAAGATATATATATACTTCTATTGTATTATCCTAACTAGGAATTCTAGTTTGTTAAAATCTTTTAAACCAATCACTTCTCAAATCAAGCATTGATGCATATTCGTAAGCAACACAACAAGAGTTTGCCTACTTGATTCATATAAATTCACATATACTGAGCAAGAGTGAAGTTGCAACTGTGTTTCAATGCTTAAAGATTGAATATTCAAGCTAATAAAGCTTATGAAGATTTTTGTCAAAAAAATATTTTATTTCGCTTTCATTTATTTTCGTCATGAAACCTTTTTGTTTCTTACACTTTTTTTGTTGATTTACTTGAGTAATCTGTGAGACTTTTTGATTTGTTAATTTTATTTGAAAATTTTAATTTTTTATTCATAACTTATAGATTATAAATTTTTTTGGAGTTCACTTGAATTTGGTTTTCTTGGTTTTAACCGAAATCAAACCGAATTTTAATTTGGCGTATGGTTTGGTTTTATCCGTTATATAATTGGTTTTGTTTGGTTTTGACTTTGAAAATTTTCAAAACGATTAACCCGAACCGTACAACCCACAAACCCGAAAACCCCGAACCATAACACACCTTAATGTACAGAACACTGTTCATCCTAAGCACTGTAGCTACAGTGCAGCTACAGTACTGTGATGTTGGGCTCCCATTTTGGCCCAGTTTTTTGGGCCTCAACTTTGGGCCGGTCTTTTTTTTTTTGAAAAAAAAAACGGTTCACACAAAAATATAGGAAAAAAATGTTACAAAAGTACCGATTTATTCAGATAAAAAAAAATACCCGCACAAACATTTTCGATACCTAATAACTTTAAACATAAGGCCCAACACATAAACCCATATAATAAAACACCAAACTATTAAACATGAGGCCGAAAAAATAAATTCGGGAAAAAAATTAAAAATAAATAAAATAAAATTTTACCGCTCCGTAATAACGCGCAGGCCATAAACTCATATAAGAAAAAAAAACAAACTATTAAACATGATACTGAAAAAACAAACCCGGACTATTAAACATGAGACCGAAAAAAACTTTTAAACATGAGGCCCAACACACGAGGCCCAACACATAAGCCCATATAAGAAAAAAAAACTATTAAACATGAGACCGAAAAAATAAACCCGCACAAAATAAAAATAATAATAATAATAATGCCCTGCAACAACGCGCGAAAAATTAACGCACGCAGCAACGCGCGGGTAATCTTGCTTGTTAACTATAAAAGAGTAAATTGCATAAATCGTCCTTAAAGTTTGGTCAAATTGCATGTTTCGTCCCAAACGTTATGAAAGTGCAAGGATCGTCCCTGTGAGAAACCTTTGGTGCAAGTATCGTCCCTGTGGGGAAACCTTTGGTGCAAGTATCGTCCCTGCAGGGACGATACTTGCACCAAAGGTTTCCCACAGGGACGATCCTTGCACTTTCGTAACGTTTGGGACGAAACATGCAATTTGGCCAAACTTTAAGGACTATTTATGCAATTTACTCTTTTAATTCTGTTTTTTTGACTTGTACATTATGCTTAAATTGTTGTAACTTGAAAATTCAAGCCTTCTATTTTTAAAAGGCAAAGATGCTTAATATGTAGTATGGATATAGATAACTTCCTCATAGTGTATAGAGTTCAAACTTTACTAACTACACATATGATATGATGGGAAAAAGTTAGAAAGTTACGGAAATACAGGAGTTATACCACGTACATCTTGGTCATCAGAAACTCGTATTTTCTCTATGTTACATGGATATAGAGTTCAAACTCTACTAAGTATA
>BQNB010034378.1:0-10038 GCA_026074375.1 Tanacetum coccineum
GGTCTTGAGCTATTCTTACAAGACATTCAATGTTTTTTAGCTCAAGAAAAAGGATAGTGTACGTATCAGTGCGCTTACCCTTAGCGTTAGAAGAGAAGTCCTTTAACATTTGGTTTTTCAAAAAAAAAAGTTGAACACAATTCGAAAAGAATTTCTCGATGACAATTCATAATCTTTTAAAAATTGTGTGTTCAACACTCCAACCCTCACAATGTTTTCAAAAGACAACAATTTTTCAATTGCTCCTATTTTTGAGGGGGGTTTTTTCGAAAAACAAAGTTTTAATGTTTTTGGATACATCAACAACGACAATTCTTATGTATTCAAAACATTATCAAAATGTTCCAAACCATTCATGCTGATCATATTTTCTCCCACAGATTTTTCAAGACATATTTTAATCACAAGGTATTTCAAAAACTAAGTGTTTATTATTTAAAATAAGGGGAGAAAATGTAATTAAAATATGATCTATTCGACTCAATGTGCTGAAGAAAAGGTTTTATGGTTCGATCTTATACCCAACAACATCTTAATCTCACGACGAATCTGAATTCATAAGGTGGTTAGGTTAGGAATCAATCCTATGATCCAACCAGAACCGGAGGATCTACCCAAGGATAATCCAAAGTTAGAAATAGCAGTCCTTAGGTATGATTGGAGATGAATGTATATGGGAATAATGCCGACTAAGATTGAGCTAACACTGGAACAATCACAACAAGGTGTTAGTAATGACGTCTTAGTAAGCATTGAAGGCGTTGAAGAATGAAAAAGAAATGTATGGATAAAGGGTCTAAAGAAAGAAGCCCTCCACACAACTTAAGGCAAAAACCGGGTCAATACATATGCTGTCAGAATCACAAGTTGATTGCTGACATTGAAAACGACATCATGGACCCAGTGATGCAATGCACAACCCTTCCCAGCCATTCGGGTTTCTCTCAATAGAAACTTGTCTCATTTGTCATGGAGATACACACGTTATCTATTGACATCTCACTCCGAGATTGTTGATATTGAATAGGTGGCAGTCTGCTCCAGCCTCCGAGTACTAAAACCAAAATGCACTAATCGAGTCTAGAGCCAAGAGATAAATCTAAATCTCGTTAGGACACATTCCATTTCAAACACTTGTTGAACATCATCAAGTTCACAAGCTGTTAACAAGAGTCCTACGCAATATCCTTGTGATATTTGCCAGAACATCAGAGTGATACTTTTAGTATTCACAATGAAGATGGAAATCCTGCTTGAGTCAACATCAAACAAGCTCTTGGTAGGTGACTTGCGAGATTCTATATGAATCAAACTTGTGACAACTGGATATCGATTTGGTCCAGTAAATGAATTGACGGTTGATGAATTTTGATAAAAAGCTTTTAAACTTCGATGGTGTTTAAAAAACGCTTTTACAAGTAATATGTCGATTGATTTTCAAATCAATTTTCTCGATTATCACTAACGTAAACCTGCAGGTTAAAACGGTGGTAACGGTATCCCAATCAACCAAAGTCGATTCATTACCACATATTCATGCTCATTCTACAAAGACAATCAATCATGAAAGCTCAAGATTTAAAGACAAAGACTTCCGCTAACTCTGATTTGAAGCTTTCAAGATAAGGCATAGTATGAGAATGTTGGTCAAAGACACAAGATCGCAAGATGGCATAGACGATAAAGACAATGACAAAGGCTCAAAGTCTAGATCGCAAAGCATGAAGGAACAAACCTACAACAAAGAACAAAGAAAAAGACCAAGACCACATGAGCTTAAATGACAAAAGCAATCTCATTTATCTCATGAAGGAGTATCATCAATGAACTTACTTCGGGGGAGATTGTTAGCCTCAAAATATTGAGCCGAACAGGAAGTTCGTTCTTTACGTGTACGAGTCTCGGTCATTTAATTAGTTAATGTTATAATAGTATAATATCGGGAATTAGGCTCGATAGTTAATCTAATATTGTATATGTTTCGGGATTAATCCCAAGCAAAACCCGAGCCCGGGTCCTAGTTAAATATCCCGTGCGTCATTTAACGCGACGGGGTATATAAACTCTTTTCTATTTAGAAAAGAGTAAGTTGTTCATTTTATAAATACTTCTTTTCTATTTTCTCCCATCTCTCTCTCTCTCTCTCTCTCTTCTTTCTCTCTCTACAAAAACAACTCACTCTCTTTATCTCTTTTCTAGTTCGATTCGTGGTTCGTCATATGAAGTGAAGTGTTAACGGGATCCTACACCTTTGTTCAGCAATTTTAGGAGGAATAGGACCATCAACACTAGCACTAGCTGATGCAACTACAGCAGATGCATCATCATTCACAATAACCTCCCAAAGAGCATAATCAGTGTGAGTAAGATATTGCTCCATTCTCATGCTCCATAGATCATAGTCTCCTGTTTTGAGTATAGGAAGTTTTAGTGCAGACACTGTTTGGGTAGTTTCTAACTGTGATTCCATCTTCTCTTTGACAATGAGATCTTATGTAGATATAGTGTTCTTCTTATTCAAAGTTCTCAACAAGCTCTGATACCACTTGTTGATCCCTTCTTGACAGATCTTACTTAGCTTGTTAAAGCTTAGTTGTATTAGATAGATCCAAGACAACTATAGTAGAAACTAAGATTGAGAATATCACAAACTATGCGGAATCTAGTTTGCAATACTAAGAAAAACAATGAAACAGTAAAACAAGATCTTTGCTAAACTTTCAATGTATTGAATACTATTTTGAGTTACAAAATAGCTATGAATACTAACTATGATTGCTATGCAAACTATGAAAACTAATATAAAAAACTGATAACTAGATCTATGCCTTAGGGTTCCTTTTATACACCAAGGAAACCCTAATGGGCTTACAAAACGAGTAAAGTGATCAATGCATATCCATTCCTAATATATCTCATGCATATCACTTTAGCAGTACTAACTATATAACTAACAGTACTAATAAACTGACAGTACTGACATTTTGTACTAGCAGTACTAACTATAACACTTACAGTACTAATGACTTCGACTATTTTCTCTAATCTTCACCAACAGTAGAAACTTGAGAAGCCTTTATTCCCAACACTAGTTTCTCTTCCTTGTTTTGTTTTCCCTTTATTCGTTTTAACGGGTACTTCTAGAGAACATTGGGGACAATGTTTAACTTAAGTGTGGGGGAAAATAAGCCTTAGAAACTATTCCTTCATTTGTCATTAGCTTTGTCTTTAAAATGATGGGTAATATATCGAAACATAGCATAAAAGGGTTATTTTTACCAAAATTTTAATTTTTTTACCACACATACCAACGAAAACCAAGTATTACTAGCGTCCCATGGATAGGAATTTATTGACTAGCACAAAACCTCAAAATTCCACCCCACATGTGAGGTTCGCCCTTAGATATTATACCTTTAGCTTGTTCGAGTTAAGGAGTGAGCAATCATGTGTGTCTATTCCGTCGTTACGGATGTGTATACGTGGTTTTGTCGCCTTTTCAGGAACAATAGTATTGGTTACTTTAGGATTATAAGAGTGTACCAGTAGCATATTAAATTCTAGAACTTGTTTTTGTGATGCATCCCGAAACCGCATAGTAAGTATTAGGATTTGCTTGATAAGATGCATTAGGATTAACTCATGTTTTAAACCTGTAATTGTTATGATGGTCACACCGATCATATAACTATCCCACACCCTTGCCATGCACTCACCTTTAGTGCAGGATACCCTAGTACAACCCTCCGAGCCTATCCTTTTTCATGGTTCTCGTAATTTTCTGGTTAAGCCGGACTATTAATGAAGAGCATTGTCACCCTTAAACCAATCGTTACACCCAAAAAGCCTTAGCCTACCTTATATGTACTCACCTTTAGTACATTATTGTGTTTTAACCCAAGTTAATTATTGAGTACACGGTTGCTAAGTCCTTATCCTTGTAAATACAGTTTTGGGACGATTGGGATTCATGGTAGTATTTATTTCACAGAAGAATGGGGAAGAAAAGTTAAGTCAATACCCCCATATGTTTGTCAAATGATATCCATGTTATTTTGATCCACCTCAATTCGGGTCATTAGTTAGATTGTAAATATCGAGCATGTAAAAGCTCAAGTGTAGGGGTACGTGTTATAAACCCCCATGTTGTATTATGTTATTAAAAAAAAAATGAGAAAAGAAAATGAAGAGATTGGGTAGAGTTGTGTAGAGTTTGTTTATTCTTCGTCGGTCTTGGTTAGCAACCAAAACCAGCGTGTATTCGTAAACGTAATTAGCTAACCCTTCCACTCCAAATTCACCCAAAGCCACCCAAATGTATCCCATCCATTTCCGTTTCCATTATATGTTATCTTACACCTACACCCCACAACCCTTTAAAAGACCTCTTAGATAGTAATGAATAATACTTGCACCTAGCGGTGGAGGTTTGATCCTTTACCAAGCCTATGGTAATTTATATGCTATGACAGGTAATGAGTGTGATTTTCCGTTTCCCCTATATGTTATAATTCATTATACACCTGAGTGAAAGAGAGAATCCCAAAACATTAAGTGAGACTGGCGCATTCCTCGTGTAGATTATACTTTAAGTCTTTTAATTACGAGGTCTAAGAAGGTTGTGTTGTAGAATAGTTTATGAGTAGTAAATGACCCATTCATATTGTTATTGTCTAGGTAGAAAAGCCCATTTGCTTGAGGATAAGCAAATCCCAAGTGTAGGGGTATTTGATGAGGTGTCATTTTATACACTTTTTCAGGGTCGTTTAACTCCTAAAATCGTGTGTTTATGCCCAAAATAGGTACTTAATCATTCCTTTTTAGGTATTTCGCATTTGGAAGACATTTGGATGAATGACTTGGGCTCATTTGGAGAAGAAACGGACGAGATTACAAACCAACACCAAGACTCTTGAAGATTTGTGCTCACAAGGCCTGGGGACGGTGTCACAAGCCATACACGATGCCGTCACAACTCATCAAGTGACGGTGTCAGCTCGCACCGACTCAAACGCAGATCTAGAAGATTTTTTTATGATGGCGTCACGACTAAAATGCGACGCCGTCGCGTCGTTTTTCCTATATATACAAACTCGAATTTAGGGTTTTCAGTGTGTAACTTTTGAATTAAAAAGAGGGTACGAACCTAGTTCGTTTACAGCTTGTAGGAGCGATTTTAGGGCCTAAACCTAATTGTTATTCTTCCAATTCATGTTTTAATCAGTAAGGTTTACTTAATCATTTCAATATGTCTATGGTTGTTTGATTTATTGTTCTTGCTTTTCCTTTTAACATGCTTGGCTAAAACCTCTATATTATGTTTATTTATGATTGTATGAAACCTAGAATGTAGATCTTAGTGGTGTTGCTTCTTATGATGGATGTGCACGTTAGGCTTTAGAAAACCAGCTTTCTGTCTATAATCGCTGTTGATATGTCTAAGGAAACGTGATTGTGTAGAAAGGATACCATCGGGTAACAGTCTTTATACTACCTTGCCCTGTAATATGGTTGATCCACTTTTAATATATTTCATATGCACTTAGTGTACTCCTAGGGGCCGTGTAATAGTATTCATACTACCTTGCATGTGTGTTGCTCTAGCGGCGCATAATAAGTAAGACGGACCGGGATTTCGTGTAATTCGTTCATGCTTTAGGAAATAGTTACATAGATCATCACAAGTGTGATAATGCAACAACACTAGGAGAAGCAATCTAAGGAGTAATACATGATTAAATAGACACAATCTTTTATCTTATTGTTATCACCATTAGTTTATAATATTATTTAGTTTAATTAGCTAAAACCAAACCTCTCTCCAATTATATGATTTACTTGCTTTCCATAAAATATAAAAATACAAAAATAATCTTCCTTCAACCCTTAGAATTATCTTAGACCGTGATCAAGCCTTCCCAACCCTCCCCCCCCAAAACCCCCCTCCCCCCCCCCCCCCCCCCCCCACCCCCTCCTCCCCCCCTACCCTCACCCACTCCCCCCTCTCCCTCTCCCCCCCCCCCCTCAACCCCACCCCCCCCCTCCCCCCCCCCCCCCCCCTCCCATCCAACCCTCAACCCCCCCCCCCCCCTCACCCCAACCACCAAAACCCCCCACACCACCCCACCCCCCCCCCCCCCCAACCCTCCCTCTCCCCCTCCACCCTCCTCCCTCACCCCCCTTCTACTCCCTCCCTCCCCCCTCCCTCCCCCCCCACCCCTCCCCTCCCTCCCCTCCCCTCCCCCCCCCCCTACTCCCCCCCCCCCCCCCCTCCCCCCCTCCCCCACTATCCCCCCTCCTCCCCCCCCCCCTCCTTCCCCACCCCCTGACCCCTCCCCCCCACCTCCACCTCCCCCCCCCCCCCCCCCCCCTCCCTCACCCCCCCCCCCCCCCCCCCCCCACCCACCCCCCCCCCCCCCCCCTCCTCCCCCCCCCCCCTTCCCTTACTCCCCCCCCACCCCCCCCTATTCCTCGAGATGATACGATAAACAACCTCAGAGTCTTGCCTATCTACACTTTCAATGTTAGGTGACACTGCTAGAGAGTTGTAAAAACTTCTCGTGTATAAAAGTCTTACGACAATCCACACATCAGGGCTCTACATCATAAATGCAGAGCCAAAAGGTCACGGCGATTGAAGAGTCGAAGACTTAAATACTGCCACTTGATGAACTCATCGGAATTCAAAGTTCATTAGATGATCATCAAGAAAGATTATAAAATAGTCAAAGCTAAGGGAGAAAGAAAATCTCTTGCTTTAAAGGCTAAGAAAGAATCTAGTGATGAGGAGTGTTCGACTTTCGGAAGTGAAGATGAAGAATACGCCACGTCGGTTAGAGACTTCAAGAAGTTCTTTAAGAGAAGAGGTAGATTCGTGAGACAACCTCGGAACAACAAAAAGACGTTCCAAAGTAGCCGTGATGACAAGAACGGTAAAGATGATAGAAAATGCTTTTGATGCTGCGATCCAAATCATCTTATTGGAGAATGTCTAAAACCACCGAAAGACAAGAACCAAAGAGCTTTCGTCGGAGGTTCTTGGAGCGATAGCGGTGAAGAAGATGATGAGAAGGTCAAAGACGAAACGTGTCTCGTAGCTCAAGCATCAAGTGAGGTATGTTCTGAATCCTCTTACTTTAGTGATGAAAAATCATCAATAGATGATTTAGTTTTAGATAATGAATATGATAAACTGTGCAAAATGAGTTTAAAGATAATCACTGAAAACAAAAGATTAAAAGCCACTAGAAATAGTTTAGAAAAGAACTTAGTATTCTAAAAGAAAAAATGTCTACACTCGAGAAAAACAAGGGAGTTGATCTCGAATGTGTAAAGTGTCATATGCTTAAAATTGAGAATGAAAAACTAAAAGAGGAAGCCATTAGATTAACTAAATTTGAAAAAAGTACACATTGTCTAAATGAAATGTTAAGTAATAAAAAACCCTCCGAAGAAAAATTAGGTTTAGGGTTTAATTCATTTGACGCATCATCTAGTGGAACTAAGGAAATAAATTTATGAAAGCCTAGAAAAAGGCATCTTCTGACGGAGGTCCCATAAATATAGGCGGCCCCCATATTGTACAGGCGGTCTCCAAAGCAATTATGGGACCTCCACCAGTCAGCACGATTAGATTTGAGAAAAATGTGTCTTTTCAAAAATCTATTTTTGGTCCTAGACCAAAACACATAATAGTAAACAACGTCAAAGTTCCCGTTGCTAGTGATAATGAAGTTAAACAATTTTATAAGCCATTGTCAAAACCCGGAGTTGGATTTTCAAAACCTAATCTTAGATCAAAAACTCCACCACCTAGAAGAGTCAATAATAATTATCCTCGTCCTATGACACCGGAACCAAAAAGGAACGTTGGTCGACAAAATCAACCTCGTGGCTTTCCCGTGACTTGGAACAATTTCCAACGTCAAAGTTACATGCCATGGGAAATATGTCTTCCATTTTCACATCACATCCCAACCAATTGCATCAAATGTAAGGGATGTTTAGCACTAACAACTTTAGACCCATGAGATATTGGGGACCAAATATTTGAGTTATTGTCCTATATAAATAGATATGCCTTGGAGTCAACTTGGAACCCAATGAGTGGATAAAGGATAGCGGATGCTCTAAACACATGATGGGTAACTAAAAGCTCTTCTCAAGCTACAAGTCACACAACGGAGGTAATGTTATTTTTGGTAGCAATCTTCGCGGTAACATCATTGGAAAAGGTATGATTTCAAATGATTCTCTCAAAATAGATAATGTAGAACATGTAGATAACTTAAGATTTAACTTGTTAAGTATAGGACAAATATGTGATAATAAGTGTAGAGTAACTTTCTCTGAACATGATAGTGAAATCACTAAGGATGGTAAGGTCATAGGTAGAGGTATTAGGAAGAAAGGCTTATATGTGATGAAATTAGGAAATAAGCCTAAAGACCAAATTTGTCTAGCAACGATTGATGAAAACTCTACGTTGTGGCATAGGAGATTAGGTCACGCAAATATGCGTCTCATTCAATCGTTAGCATCTAAGGAATTAGTTAGAAACTTACCTAAGCTTAAGTTTGATCAACACTTCTGTGATGCCTTCAAAATTGGAAAACAAGCTCACGCTAGTCACAAAGCTAAGAATATAGTCTCAATGACTAGATGCTTAGAACTCCTTCATATGGATCTCTTCGGTCCATCCGCCGTACAGAGTTACGAAGGAAACCGCTACACCTTAGTCATTGTAGATGACTACTCTAGGTATACTTAGACTAGATTCCTTAAGGACCAAAACTCAAAGGCCTTCGATCAAATCAATTCAAAATATTTAGTAAGAAGATTCAAAACCAATTAGGATGTACAATAGTGTCAATAAGAACCGACCACGGTAGGGAATTTGATAATGAGGTGCAATTTGGAGAGTTTTGTAATGCCAATGGTATTACACATAACTTCTCAGCTCCACGCACTCCTCAATCAAATGGCGTGGTTGAAAGGAAAAATAGGACACTTCAAGAAATGAGTAGGACTATGTTGAATGAGCAATCGTTACCACAAAAGTTTTGGTGTAACGCAGTAGACACTTCAACATACATTCTCAACCGAATCCTAATTAGAGCCATCTTAGGAAAAACACCCTACGAACTCTTAAGAGGTAGGAAACCTACATTAGATTACTTTAGAGTGTTTGGAAGCAAGTGCTTCATTCTAAACACTAAAGACTACCTTACAAAGTTTGACCCAAAGTCATACGAAGGTATCTTTTTAGGTTATTCTCAAAATAGTAAAGCCTACATCATCCTAAACAAACACACTAGGAAAGTCGAAGAATCACTTAACGTGACATTCGATGAAACTCCTCCACCCTCTAAGACATCACCCTTGGTGGATGATGACTTAGATGAAGAAGAAGCAATTAAAGTCACCGAAAATAAAAACCTAGAAAGTGACATTGTGGATGAAACTTTAGAGATTGATGAAATAGTCAATATTAAGGAATCTATAAACCATCCATTAGAAAATGTTATAGGAAACCTTAACCAAAGAACCCTTAGATCACAAGCCCAAAACCAAAGTAACTTCTTTTGTTTTATATCAACTATAGAACCAAAGAATGTGAATGAAGCCTTAACGGATGATAGTTAGATAGTCGCTATGCAAGAAGAATTAAATCAATTCATTGCTAACGACGTTTGGGAGTTAGTTCCACAACCTAGGAATATGACAATTATAGGAACTAAGTGGGTGTTTAGAAATAATTTAGACGAGAATGATATTGTTTCTCGAAATAAGGCTAGGTTAGTTGCTCAAGGCTATAATCAACAAGAGGGCATCGATTATGATTAAACTTATGCCCCAGTTGCCATAATTGAGTCAATTAGGATAGTATTTGTTAGGAATTTTATATAACAGAATTAATTCTGTTAGTATTATAGTTAGTTCTGCTAGTATATTAGTTAGTACTATAACACCCTGTGTTTTCAAGTCATTGACGACGTCAACAAATCCGCAATGTACTTTTTGTAATGTACGTGTTCA
>BQNB010034378.1:13903-51649 GCA_026074375.1 Tanacetum coccineum
GAATCTTATCTTTCTTTGTATTGCATGAAGGCTGTGATCCGCTAGCACTAGTAGACGGTTTTACTCCTGTAGAAGACAACATAGGTTTGTTAGAAACTAGGTTTGTTAGAAACTAAGTTTGATGTAGAGGCTGTTTTGGTGATTGTGTATCAAGAGGATGTGACAGGCTCAGTAAATCTAACTCTTTTGTCCTTGTTCTTTGGGGTCACAACAACTAATTTTTCATCAGTATTGTTGACACTCGGGCAGGTTTTACTGATGTGTGTAAGCAACTCCTGAATTTGTTTAGCATACCTACAGGCAAATTCTAAGGAATGATCTAGTGGATATTTTGATTTAACATGTTCAACTAGATCCCTAAAAACTGCAGCTTCTTCTTGAGTGTGCTTAATATAGGCAGAGTGAGCTGTCCGTTTATTCAAAAATTTAGGGGTTATTGGTTCCACATTAATCTTAAGCATCTCTGGATCAATAATGTGTTTTGTAACAGCATTATCAACTAGAGCTTTTCCTTTAAGTTTCCTTAAGTCATATTTGAGAGCTGTAATTTCCAAAACTTTTTCCTGAAGACTAGCATTTAAATCAGAGATTCCCACAAATTTTAGGTTGACTTGATTAATTAAATCATCACATTGTTCTTTTGATCGAATACGTGCTGGTTTAATCGAGTCATAAAGTTGCTCATAGGTCTGTTTCAAATGCTCATTCTCAGCAATAAACTTTGACACCCTATGATCCAATTCAATATTTATTGTTTCAATCTCCTCTAAGCCCTTTTTAATCTTATCCTCATTCATTTTTCCACTTATAGATTTAATTCTCTCTTTTAACTTCTTTATGACCGTGTCTTTCTCTTGGGACTAATGGTATGTGCTTAATTACACATACCATTCTCCATTAATAACGGACTTAAAAGACTAAAAATGTACCAAAAATACATTGTATTTGTATGTTTGCATTTGTGTTGTGCAGAAAGAGATGCAATGATTTTCAAGAGTGGTGAAACTTTTGAATAGTTTATCATAAATCTCTTTTTCAATGAAATCCATTTGAAGCTCAGTCTCAAGTTTGAGACACTTTTCACATTCATGCACATTTACAGAAGCAATATCCACAGACGAATTCATAAATATGTTCACAATATCTTTGCTTATTACTTGTTCCAAGAGTCGTTCATTTTCATTCAAAAGTTGATTCATTTTAACTTCAAATGTTTTGGATCCTAAACGATGTTGTTCCATAGCCTGTTCCATTTGATGAAAGACATTTTGGACTTCAGAAAGTTCATCAACTAAATATTAATTGAATGTGTTAAACAAGTCCTTCAGAGCTTTTACAAATGGAATTATTTCATCTCTAAAACAAGCTTTTGTATGTTCGAACCCCCACGAGCCCTCAGTGATAGTTGTGGGTATGGTTCTTTCTTTGACAACCACGTCAAAATCAGCAAGATGGTGTTTAAGTTTCTTCAAACTCGTATTCACCATGCTGACTTTAGGAAGTTCTTTTGGAACCTCAACTATGGTGGGTCTTCTAGAAAGAGTGGGTTCAGTAGAAATCACAGAATTCTAAGACTAAAAGTCTTGTTCAGCAGATAATTCAGTTTGTAGAACAAATCATTTTACAAAATCTTGAGAAAGTTGGTTAAGACGAGCATAATCGACTGGTGTAGTATTAACTTTCTTTTCTAACATTATAGGATCATTTTGTTTTAAAAGCATTTTTGAACGACTCTCTTCAGCAAGCATTAAGGTCTCTTCAGAGGTCAGAATCAACATAGGGATTAGTTTTCTCAATAATATCACCAACATATAGGTTTGGTTCCAACTGCCGAGCTTTCTTCAGATAGAAAGGATTTTGAAAACCTAGAGCTTGTTTAGTGGTATGATCATAGAAAAACTGAGGTTTCGTCAATATGTGAACAGTGTGTGCAGATTGATCTCTTTTAAATACAATATTATCTGACTGTTTGATCCGCTTTTCTAAAGCTATTTGCCTATCAATGTTTCTAGATTCTTCTTTCTCAAAATCATTTTTGAGAAGAGTAACCATTTGCATTAAAGATTCCTTTTCTTTTAAATGTTCTGAAAGAGTTTGTTTAAGATGATCAATCTCTACAGACTGTGCACATGAATTTGAAATTTTATTTTTACTCTTTAAATCAACATTTTGTCCTTCATTCAACATTTTAATTTGTTCCTTATATCTTTTAAGCTCAGCAGTTAAAGTATCATTGACACTTTTATTTTCTAGATTTATCTTGGTATAATTAGCAACATAGGTTTTTAATTGTTCAATCATAGATAATATCAGTTCATCTTGTTGTGCAGAAGAGTTAGAATTCTGAATAGCTGCCTATTGTGATTCGATCACATACTGAGAATAAGGAATGATATTGCTATCACTGGTTATTTCAGTCTCTGAATGATTCACATAAATTTATATGTTCAGAGACGGCATCACTGCACAGCTTGATTAGTCATCTTATTTTCTCATTATCAGATTGGTACCTCAGCTGAGCGCATCATGAACCATATAAGATAAATTCGCCATGAGGAGAAACTTTGAAAGGTGTTTAAGTTCCATTCACAATCAGAGTCATATGCATCTAAAATCATCT
Source organism: Tanacetum coccineum (assembly GCA_026074375.1). Taxonomy (NCBI): domain Eukaryota; kingdom Viridiplantae; phylum Streptophyta; class Magnoliopsida; order Asterales; family Asteraceae; genus Tanacetum; species Tanacetum coccineum. The sequence continues at coordinate 16,524 of BQNB010034378.1, forward strand.
GCTTGGATAAGCAGCATTATGAGTAATGAGTGTCTGTGTAGCTTGACCTTCTGGGATTCCTGGATCTGCCAAGAATGCTAGTTCCTCCTCATGTAGAATTTGACCACTTGCTTGAGCTTGTACCAACATCCCGTTTCCTCCTTGGTTTAGTGCATTGTTTGGACATGTATACTTCCCCTTTGCAGTTGTAACATGTAACAATCCTCTGTTTCCCCGAGTTATTCCTACTTGCTCCTGGAGTGAAAGTTCTTGTAGTACCCACAGCATAAGAATTTTTTTCTCCCCTAAATTGGTTGTATGGTTACTCTTCCATCATTAATGGTGGCTTATTGCCTAGGGTTTGATGAATTCATCAGCTGGTTATTGGTAGTGGGATAGCAGGAAGTGCACAGCAGTAAGAAGACATATGTGTTTGATGCATAATTGATCATCACCTTTCTGGAACACTGGTACAATTAGACCCGAGTCAGGTTGGGAAAATTCAGATTGTTGGTTAACTGAGGGAGCATATTCCAATTGAGGGATGGATGATGATGGAGAATAAACGTTGTGGTGAATTGATGGTTGATACTCATTGGATGGATAAGTGATTGAAAGAGGTGTTGATGATTGATGAGTTGAGTATTGTTGAGACTGATAAGGTGATCCATACTGTGGAGACTGATAAGGTGAAACAAATTGTTGATGTTGAGAGTTCTGGTAAGAGTGCTGATGAGATTGATAAGGAGACTGTGTCATTTGGTGAGATGCAACTAAAGCAAGAGGATCGGAGTTGCGTTCATGCATCAATCGAACTTCATTTGCATGCCGTTCATGTTGTTCCAAGTGAGCATGAATCTGATCAACATTAGTAGTATGCAAGTCTTTGACCAACTTAACATCAGTAACGAATTTGCTCCATTCAGCAGGAAGAGTATTCAGAAACTTGGTATTGACTTGAAATTGCTCCAGTGGCATCTTGTAAATATTCATATCATTGAGTAGCAAAGTGAATCTCAAGTAGTACTCGTGTAACGACTCTCCTTTCTTGTATGTAAATTTATCAATATCATCGTACAACTTGCACTCTCGTTCTTGCTTCATTAACGACGTACCTTGCATGAGTAGTTTGATTTTCTCCCAAATATCCTTGGCTACACGATGTTGACTAACAAAAGCATAAATTTCAGTTGAATGGTTTCTGTGGGAGTTAATTCAGTATATTCCTTTGGTCTGGTTACACCATCCACTGTAATTGTTGGCCAAACAAGTGGACCTTTTTCAACAGAAGCAAGAATCATTCTACCATGAGGTCTATTCATCATACACTGTTCCATTCTGCTTTTCCACGAGTCATACAAGTGTTTTTCAAGCATCGGTGGTTTATTGTCACCACCCGAGAGAAGTGACTTATCAGCAAGAGTCGTCATTGATAAATTGGTATGTTCAATGATTACTGTTTGATCGAGCGGTGATAGAAAGTAATTGTGTTTGAGGGTGTTGTCTTTTATGTGTTTTAAGTCTTGAAACTGCACGGGATTTTACAATTCTTAACAAAACCGAGAAAACAAGTGAGTGATTCACGGGATTTTACAAGTCAAAGAAATCAACCGTATAATTTTGATGAAGCAATTTTGAGTTTTAAGTTGATATTGCAAATTCGTATGATTAAACAAATTGCAAATTTGGGTTCTATTGAAAACTGTAAATTCGTGTCCTTTTAAAAATTTAGATAGTACACATCATTAGCTTCTCAGAACAACTTTTGGTTTTGAAAATGAGCTTATATTAAAGCTTGTGCAAGCTTATAAGTCCAAATAAGCAAAAGTGAGCTCAAAAGCTCACTTCCTGTGGACAGCTTATACTTAAGCTGTTTCATTGCTTATTTGACATCATTTTCAGACAAAAGGTGTTAGTTTTAAAGTTGTTTTAAAATCTAGTTTTAATTAAGTTTGGTTATTTAGTTTTGTTAAAAGTAAAAATAAAAATAATGCAAAAAATGGGGGTTTTGCCAGACTTTGAACCCACGACCACACTCTCAACAAACCATACGCCTTTAAACCAATTTGCTTCAATAGCTCATCTAGTAACCTTTCTCCCCATTTAATACTAGTAGTATTTTTCATTTCCTTTTCATTTTATAAGCCGTAGCTTATCCAGCTTATATTAGAGCTTATTTGATTGGCTATTTGTTTATTTTTATTTTTCACTTCTTCCTTGTTGCTAGTATGACTTTTCCTTATTTTTTAAGAAATTTTCCATTATTAGTTTACATCCAGCAAAATCATTTTTACACCTTTTAGATTTTCATTTTCATTTTTGAACCTTTAATTTTAAGTTTAAAAATAGGATTTTAATTTTAAAAATAGTTAAAAATAGTTTTCTGAGTTTCAATGTTAATTTAGACTTTTCTAAGTTTAAAAATCATTTTTCTCAATTTTTAGGACTTAATTTGCTATTTTTTAGGATTTAATTAGATTAAAATAGTTTTTAATTCATAATAAATTCAAAAATAATCAAAAAAATGTTTTTTTTCTTAAAATTTTCTTTTGTCCTGATTTAGGTTTAGAAATTTAGTTTACATTTTTAGGAGTTAATTTTAGTGTATTTGTTTATTTGTCGCTTTTAATTGCTCACGTTAATTAGTTTAAGTGTTTAATTGATTTTAATTGTTCATTTTAATTGTTGCTTTTATTTAATAGTTTTAGATACTCAAAAATTTCTTTTCTCTTATTCAAATCATAATCCAAGCTAAAGCAATGTTTCAATTTCACAAGTCGTTGGAGAAACGACCCGGGTGATCATACTTCCCGGTTAAATATACGTATTTTATATTATATATATATATCTTTTAGAGTGAGCTTTTCTTAAGGGAAACTTAAAGAAAGTTCTTAATAGCTCTTTTGGAAATATTATATCATATATTTTATAGTGTATAAAAATAAACATCAATTTTTGGCGCCGTTGCTGGGGACTTGTGTTAAAGATTCCGTTGTTTACTTTTGTTGAGTTTGGTTTGAAGATCCTTTCGTCCTCGAAAGTTTCATTTTTGTTAAAAATTTCAAAAATCAAAAAAAATAAAAAGTAAAAAATATTTTTCTTTTCTTTTTACTAAAGTTATCATATAAAAAAAATCTAAAATATAAAAAAATTATCCTTAAAAAAAAGAAATAAAATACACAAAGTTGGTAAACGAACACCAACATATAATACCTTCAATTGAGGTATTATCATAAATAAGTTCCGGTGAACTTGCAAAGTTCCCAAATCGAACCAAAGATTCAAAAACTTGCCATTTGTGTCACTTACGAAATACGGCTCACCTTAAGAAGAAATTTTTAAGAGCTACCGTGAAGTAAGTTGATTATTTGGTTTTAAGTTGTCTTCCGTGTATCCGTTTAAAATAGATTGTTAAAAAAAATCAAAAATTAAAAAAATTTAGTGTAATTTTTGTTTACTTTTTAATTTCTTTATTTTTAGTGCATGCGCACTCGATCTCAAGCTCGTAATCGAAATCGTCGACAACAACAAATAACAACGGTTATTGTTGAGGAACCCGAGTTTCCAATGGCCGACAATCGTACCATGGCTCAGATGCTACAAGCTCCCATCGAGGGATACGAAGATGCAATTGTTGTACCAACGATAAATGCAAACAATTTTGAGCTTAAACAAACTTTGATTAATCTTGTTCAAAGTAATCAATTTACGGGTAAACAAGACCCTCATAATCATCTTCGATTTTTCAACAAGGTTACTTCTACGTTTAGACATCCCGAAGTTCCGAATACTTCGATTAAGCTTTTGCTTTTTCCTTTCTCTCTCGAAGGTGAAGCCCGGACTTGGCTAGATAAGGAACCACCTCGATCGATTCTAACGTGGGATGATCTTGTCTCGAAATTCATAAACCAATTCTTTCCACCTTCGAAAACAACTTACCTTCGAAATAAAATCACTACTTTCTACCAAGAACCGAATGAAACCTTTAACGAAGCATGGGAACGTTTCAAAGAACTTCTTTGTCAATCTCCTCATCATGGTTTCTCAGAATTACACCAACTTGATACGTTCTACAATTCCTTGAATACCAATGATCAAGATGCCTTAGATTCCGCCGCGGGTGGCAATTTTCTAGATAAGATGCCTCGAGAAGGTTTAGCCATAATCGAAAGTAAATCCAAAGTGCGTTATTCAAGAAGTCGTCCGAATGATTCAAGAGCGATTACGAATGCTCCTTCTTCTACTTCTTCACCTTCTAATAATTCTTTCGAGATTCAACAAATGGCCGCCTTACTTGAAGACAAAATGAATATTCGAATGAGCCGTTTAGAGAAAGCGATTAGTGAAAAACAATCGACTCCTGCTACCGTCAAAGCAGTTGAGGAAGTTTGTGTTACGTGTGGTGCAAATCATAACTTCAACAATTGTCCATTAACAAGGAATGAATTTCCCGTTTTTCATGATAACATTCATCAATTCCAACAAACCGCCGCCGTTGGCAATTTTGTTTAAAGAAATTTCCTTTTTTTTTTTTTTTTTACTAATTAGGCAAATCAAATGAGGGCCACCCAGTTTTAATCAACCAAATGTTCAAAACAACCAAGGAAACCAAAGCCGATATCCAGGAAACAATTTCAATCCGAATCAAAAAACGTGAGGCAATTTCAATCAAAACCATCAAAACCATCAAAACAATCAAGGTCAAGTTTTTCAACCACCAAACCTATTAAACACGGTTACCAAGTTCACCATATCAAAGTCTCCTACGCCCCAAATTCAAGGTGTTTCGAAAACGGATTTTGAAAACTACGTCAAGGCAAACGATGCGGTATTGAAAAATATTCAAAATAAAGGTCAAAATTTGCAAAATCAAATGGCTAATGTTACGAGTTTGTTGACAAATCTTTGTAATAATTTCAAAGATTCTGCCTCTACTTCAAATTCGGGTACTCTTCCAAGTCAAACCGTAACTAACCCTCGTCAGCAAATTAATGCTATCACCACAAGGAGCGGTAAAACTTTGGAAGGACCTTCGACTCCTCTTGTTCCTACACCCGTTGTTTCTATTCCTTCAAAAGAACCCGAACAAAACCCGGAGACGTCAACAGAAAAAGTGCAAAATCCAAATTTGGAAAATACCGCACATGTCCCACCTCCGGAGAAGAAGATTCCATTTTCATTGAATCCCAAAAACCAAAAAGCAAAGAAAACCGTTAATGTTGAAATTCAAGATCTTAATTCTCCAAGACCTATTCCATCTAAACTTCCATACCCCGAGAGGATGAAAGTTAGAGAGAACGATAAACCAAGTGCTCAACATAGCCGGTTCTTGAAGATGTTCAAACAACTCCGTTTAGAGATTGGATTGAAAGATGCTCTCGTCGAAATGCCAAAGTTCAACAAATGGTTAAGCTCGTTGCTAAGGAACAAAGAGAAACTCGAGGAGATCGCCATTACAACCGTGAATGCTGAATGTTCCGCTATCATCATGAACAAAGTTCTCGAGAAGCTCAAAGATCCGGGAAAATTTCTTATCCCATGTGCTTTACAAGAACTCAATAGGACTAGTGCTTTAGCCAATTTCGGAGCTAGCATAAATCTCTTACCTTATTCTATCTACAAGCAGCTTGGGCTTGAAGCTTTGACTCCTACTCGTATGACACTCGAGCTTGCCAATCGTTCCGTTACACATCCAATGGGTATAGCCGAGGATGTTGTAGTTAGAGTTGATGGTTTCACTTTTCTTGCTGATTTTGTTATGGTTAATTTTGAACCAGACCCGAGAGTGCCTATTATTTTAGGAAGACCTTTCCTTCGTACCGCAAAAGCTCTCATTGATTTATGCGAGGAAACGTTAACATTACGAGTAGGAAAGGAAGAACTAGTTTATTATGCCGATAAATCTGAGAAAAACGAGGAAAAGAAATTTGTTCATGCTATTTCTATCATTGATTTTTCAAAAAATGATCCGTTTAGTGGCATTACCACTATTCCATCAGATGCTCCTTTTCCTAGTTTTTCTCCGATGAAGACTAGTGATTCTACTTTCGAGGAATTCATCAATGAATTTACTCTTCCTAACTCATTACCACCGGGTGATGACGTTTCAATTCATAAGAAGGATATTCATGAAGAAACTTTTTCAAATCCTCTTTTCGAATTCGATGATAACTTCAAATCTAGCAACGTTAATCCCCTCTTTGAAGAGAACGATAAGGATGTCGAGATTAAGTCTTCTCCTTCCTTCACACTTACTTCACCGGAAGAAAGAGAATTAGAAGCTTATCTTGAACGAGATTCGATTCCACCAGGAATTGATCTTAACCTCCCACCCACCCTTGAAGTTTCAAGTAGCAATCCTACTTCCCTTACTCTCACCGAAGAGAAGGTTTGTTCATGGAAGACGCCGATGTTTTTCTTGTTGATCCGATTTGTATGGAGAATGATGACTCGTATTGCGATAAGGAAGAAGATAATTTGTCTTTTAGCAACGTTCTTAAATAAGAAACCAAAACCTCTTTCTCGTCCTCAAGAAGTTGATGATATTAAGATGAAAGATGACAAAGTTTCAAGTCAAATACCAATTGCTACCATTGTTATGCCAATAAGAATCACTTTTGATAATCCAATTGATTTTAATGATCATTTTTCCAAACCAAAGGATTTAAAAAAGGACTTAGCCGTTGCATTTGATTCCACCGAATCAAGTATTTTACCACCTCCTTTGTTAGATTCCGACTCGCCTTTCACTGCGGAGTTGTCGGCTAGTTTTACCTTGAATTCTCTCGGAAACGAGGACAAAGTATTCAAACCAGGTATACTAGTTTATCATACCATTCATGATAAAAATCTTGTAACATTGGAGAAGAATTTAAGAGAGAACATTTCCTCCGGGACTCTCTTATTTCTCAAAGAACCGTCATCTCCTCGTCCTCCTCCGGAACCACCAGATGTTTGCATGAGATTTAAGCCCATTTTGGCTATGAAAAATGATTTTGTTAAGCCTAATGAAGATTTTTACCTAAGTGAAACGGTGTTATCTTTAAATGTTGAAGATGTCGATTCCTTCACATTTATCATTTGGACTTTTCTTCCATATTTCACCTACCCCGAGGATTCACCTTTGATTTTCTCCTTTAGGAGTGAGAATTTTGTTTTTGACCCCGGCATCGTCACGTTTCATAACATACGTTTCATAAGCCATGGCATGTTCAATGAAGTTTTCGCATTTGCTCTCCCTAGAGGACGAATTAATTCAGGTATCGATCGAGCTTGTGACTCGTAACAAAAAACAAGCAACGCGCTTCATGAGTTCACCCCCATGCCTATCCATTTCTATCTTCTTTCTATTTTCTAACAAAATGTGTTGTGATGTGAAGAGGCTTGTACTCTTCCGATTTTCGTTGTTTGTTGTTTGTTGTGATTTTTGTAGGATTGAACCAATAAATTTTTGAAGCCTATCGTGTTCGGTGTTGTGTCCTGTTTCACTCGAGCTTCCTATCCTTTGTTTGAAATTAGTTTGGGGAGATCCGATATCCTTTAAATCTTATCGATTCCCGTTAATCGTTGCATAATTCATAACGCTTAGAATTTCGTAGAACCGACCTTAAACATTGAGACAATGTTTGTTTTAGTTTGGGGCGGGAATCTAATCGATTTGATGTTACCTGCTTATTGTTTCTTGTTCTTACGTACCACGTTTTCCCACGAAAAATAGCAAAAAATTATAAAATTTTAAGATCATATTTGTAGGAAAAAATGCAAAAATAAACAAAATATTAAGTATTGTGAAATGAATAAAATATAATAATATGTGGTAAGACACAATGTAGTTTTTCCGTTGGTTGAGAATAAGATATGTAAGTTTTAACCCAATCGAACTGTAGATTCTAGCTTATCCCTTAACAAATAATGATGATAGTTTATGCTAGTCTCATGTAGACTTTAAACATGCTAGACTTGAAATCATTAGTAAATGAAGACTTGTGCTAATCTCAAGAAGATTTTAAATATGCCGAGTTAGATTTTATATAGGCTAAGTATTTGCGAATCTCTTTATTAGAGATTTTAAGATTGCAAAGATAAAGAGATGATAGTGTTTGATTACGAATAGATGCTAAACAAGTTTATTTGGGAAAACATAAAGTTATAAGAATAACTTTGGTTTTTCTTCCCCAAAGTTCTAAAATGATTAAATTATACGTGTTCCAAACCTTTAATTTTTACAAATTAAGAGTTTTACTCTTAAAAATCCATCAACAAATATTCAAGAAAAACATTAATCGATGAAGTCAACATCATTTATAAATAAGAATTTTGGTTCAAGCTTATATTTTGGTTTTTTAAAAACGAAATTTTTCTATTTGCAAAAATAATGTGTTATTAGTAAAAATGTAGTTAAAAAAAAATGTAGTTGGTGAATAAAAAGGATACAAGTTATAAATCCTTAGTGTTAATAATTAATATACAAACTCCATCGCAATAAAGTAAATTGGCATTTGTCTGGTTCACTCGACCGATGTGACATCGAAAGAAAGGATGGAGGATGTGTATTTAGGTTGGGGTTTAACGATAATAAGTACACAACGAGCTCTTGTCGGAGGCGTGGCCGATGTGTCGTCGAAAGAAAAGTGATACCGGTTCCTAGCCTAATAATGTAAATAATAATAATAATGTTGCAAGTTAGAAAATAAATAGTAAAAGTTCTCTCTAAAACCAAGGTATTCTTTTGAACCAACGTTTGCAAAAGTCTACAAGGCTTATTTCATCGAAGTTCATGCGTCCTCGATTATTATACTCCGGATGGGGTGGTCAAAAGCCTTAGCAACTGTACCGATGACGGTGGGATCGCTAGAGAAGAAAGTCATTTATGGGACAAGTGAACCAACGATGTCTTAGCTAAGTAGGTTTTTGTTTGCTTTGAGTTGTGATCTTACTAAGTGATTAACAATAATTAGCCCAAAAGGCCATGATGTAAAGCTTGGTAGGATTTCAACTATTAGAAAAATTTGTGGATTAAATGGTTTTAAATGAATATGAAACACACAACACTTAAAAATATGATGTATGTGTCGGAAGAAAAATTCACAAGTTGTAATTATTAGTAGTCTTAGCATCTTAGCTGTAAATTAGCGGGATCTTATTTTTAAGCATAGTATGGAAAAGTGAAAAATTGCGGCGAATATGAAGTTATCTTTTAACACTTAAAGTGCTTTTTTTTCTATGATCCTTAAAGTTACCCATGAGGTAAAAAAAACAATACATTATGTCCCAACATCAAATAAGTTGTAGTTAGGAAATATCAAGAAAATCATAAAAATAAAAAAGCTTCGAAAAATAGGAATACGGTGTTTTATAACTTGTGGATCTCTTAGCTCTCTCAATAAGAAAAATCTTTTCTACTTTCAAAAGGTTTAGTTTGGGGAAGTTTCGAGGTATTTGTTTAAGCATGTGATATTGCGGTGAGGACAACGCAATCGTTAGTTGGGGAATTTTGATATATGTGAAATATACACATATCCGTTTATACCTAAAAAAGCCCAATTAAGCCCAAAACAGACTAAAAATGGCAAAGATATACTTGTTTTTGTGTTTTGTGTGTGCAGGTACGGATATATCAAAAAAAATACAAGAAAGCCAAGAAAAGTCAACCTTCAGTCAAAATTGGTCAAACCTTGGTCAACTCTCAAAGTCAACACTAGAAGACAAAAATCCTGATGTTTTCATTTAAGTCCCCTAAGTTCCAAAAGATACAAAAATGGTTCCTTAAACCTTAAATGGGCCTTAAACCCTTAAATACCCTACCCGGATCCAAAAGCCCAAATTAAAAGCCCATTACCCTAGCCCATTTTCATTCACAATAACTCCAGGGACTTGAATTGCCAAAAGTAAAAGTTATTTTAACTTAAACTTAAAATGCAATTTCATTTTAAAACCACAAGGACCATATTTGCCAATAACCCTAACTTTTACCCCCGTTTTACCCAATTCAGTTAAAAATGGAAAAAAGGCGCCAAGATTCAAAGCACTGTTCATCCATCGTCCCAAGTTTCACCACACAGTCAAATCAAGGGGTAAATGTCAATCAAGGGGTACAAACGACATTTGGATTTAGTGTGTGGTGAAACTAGTCATATTAAAGGCCCTTATTGGCAGGGAGAAATTAGTCATATTAAAGGCCCTCATTAGCTCTCTGTCAAGCAATGTCACGTTGGATTTAGTGAAAGCACAAAGGGAATGGAAATTTGTACTAGCTACACACTCAGAAGAAGCACAAGTTGTCTCAACACGGATTGCCACGCTGGCAATCCGTGTAAGTGTTGATTTGATCTAACGGTGGATAAGTGGGATTCAATGATTGAAGGATGATCAAGGGATGATGTTGACAGGAGTGTCTAACAGAAATCAAGGCTTAGAAGGTTCAGCTAGGTGCTATAAATAGCACACGCTCTCACATACATTGTATTTTTTTTTCCTTTTCCTTTTTACTAGATTAAGCTTATTTTTTAAAAACTTGTAATTTTCTTTTAAGTAAAATTTAGCTTATTAGTTTTAGTTAAGATGTAATTTTCATTTTTCAATCTCTTGTAATCTGTTTTGATCATTAATAAAAGTTCAATTTAGTTTTCATCACCTTGTTTTCAATTATAAGCTCTCATTTCCTCAAGTTTAACTTACTCCTACTAATAAGCTTATAATAGAGCTTAATTCAGTCTAATATCTACTTAAACTTAAAAAAACAGCCTAATTACCTTAGCTTATGGATTGTGGACTTATGGAAGGGGATTCAAAAATGGAAGGAATCCCATGGACTTATACTAGCTTATCCATATGGATAAGCTAGAGCTAGTAGATAAGCTCTAAGAGCATGTTAAGCTTCTGTTAAGCTGAAGCTAGTTGTAAGTTTCCTTTTACTTAATTTTGTCTTTAAATTCTAGCTTAAATAGTAGTTAATTTGCTTATTAGTTGAAATCTTCTTATTTGCTTATTCTAGTAGCTATTTTATGCTTATTTTTCTTTATTAGTGCTTATTAAGTGTATTTGATTATCTGTTTTTGCTTAAATTAGTTTAGATCTTGTTATAGCTTAGTTTGTCTAAAACTCATAAAAAGCCAAAATATAGTTAGATAGTTTGTAGACTTTTGATTTCAGCTTTAATAGTTATTGATTTATGTTTAATATGGTAGTTATAAGCTGTTAATCATCTGGTATTAAGGCCTTGTTAAGTGGATTCTCATTTTTAAGCTTAAACTCAATCTGTCACAACCTTAAAGGAGTGTTTGGATTTAGCTTGTTTGACCTCTAAAAGTCAACACTAGTTGGTAGTTTCTCTTTGGATAGTTAAAGTATTATATTTAAGCAAGTTTTAAAAAGAATTTGAGGATTAGTTTTCAAAAATCAAAAAGTTAGGGCTTATTTTGTATGTGTCTGCACCAGGGGAGATTTCTCCCTTTGCTTTGATTGCTAATATTTGAATCAAGCCTTTTAGGCTTAATTTGAGTTTGTAGTTTACTCAAGCACACTCAATAGAGTGTGTAGTGTGCAGGTTTTCCCTCTAGGATTCTTGCATTTGAGTTTTACACTTTTGCAAATTGCATTAGCAAGTTTGATAGCAGTTTCCACTGCTATAATATTTAGGATCATTTAGGATTAGTAAATTTAGGTCATAGATTCTAAAATTCAAGTCTCTCATAGTTTAGACATAGCTTATTTTATTTTAAGTCTTGCTTTTCATTTTCTAGCTCTGTCACTTAGGTATATTTGTTTTCAAAGTCATTAAAAAACCAAAAAAGCCAAAAACAGTAGGTAGTTTAAGTAGCTTGTTAAGTTTTGATTTCTAGCTTAAGGTGTTTGTTCTTATGATCTAAATTAGAAGTTAAATAGTAGATAGATAAGTTTTAAGAGCTTAAAGTTTAGTTTAGTTTAATGAGTGTTTTAGCTTAATTGGATTTTGTGCTTTTTGAGTTAATGGTTAATGAGTTTGCAGTTTTTGTCTTCAATTTCTGATAACTTTTAGAGTTTATAGGTCAAATAGCTTGTCATTTTTAGCTTAAACACATCATAAGCTTTCCATAACAGTTTTCAGTTTGCAATTTGAGCTTAAATTGAATCTTGTGCTAGTGCTTAAGTGAAAGGACTCAAAGGCTCACTTACTGTGACAGTTAATTCAAAAGCTCATATTTAAGCTATCTTTGACTTTGGAGCTTATGTCCCTTTATTGAAAAGTTCTTAAAAAAGATTTATTTTACAGTTTGTACTCTTGTTTTTCAAAAAAAAATGCAAATAAATAGGGTTGCCAGATTAAAACCACGACCCAAATGATAAATGCGCGCAATAACCTTAACCATTTTCTTCAATAGCTCATCCATTCAACCTTTCCCCACATGAAATACATATAATCATTTCCCTTTTAGCTTTTTATATAATCCGTAGCCTTTAAAGCTATTGTAGGACTTATTTGAGTTGCTTTCTATTGTTCTATTTTTCTTAGATTTTCTGCTAGTGCCCAAAGATTTTTCCTGTATTTTTCCTATAATTTCCCTTTATTTTATAATTTTCTAGGATTTTTCGTAGGTTTAAAATTTAGAAAATAGAATCCAAGCATAGAAAAAAGTTTTATAAAAATACAAAAAAAATAGTTTTTAGCATTAGGATAAATACTTTTAGTTTTACAATCATAAAAATCATTTTTACTTCTTTTAAATTTTTATTTTCATTTTTGAGCTTTTATTTTAAATTTTAAAAATAGGATTTTAATTTTAAAAATAGTTTAAAATAGTTTTCTGAGTTTTTATGTTATTTTAGACTTTTCTAAGGTTAAAAATCATTTTTCTCAATTTTTAGGACTTAATTTGCTATTTTTTAGGATTTAATTAGATTAAATTAGTTTTTAATTCATAATAAATTCAAAAATAATCAAAAAAATATTTTTCTTTTTCTCAAAATTTTCTTTTGTCCTATTTTAGGTTTAGAAATTTAGTTTGCATCTTTAGGGGTTAAATTTAGTGTATTTGCTTAATTGTCGCATTTTATTTGTTTCACGTTAATTGTTAAAGTGTTTAATTGCTTTTAATTGTTCATTTTAATTGTTGGTTTTATTTAGTAGTTATAAATACTCAAAAATATCTTCTCTCTCATTCAAATCATAATCCGAATTAAAACGTGGTTTCAATTTCGCAAGTCGTTGGGGAAACGACCCGGGTGATCATACTTCCCGGTTAAACATACGTATTATATATTATATATATATTTTAGAGTGAGCTTTTCTTAAGGGAGACTTTAGGAAAGTTCTTAATTGCTCTTTTGGTTATATTATTAGTATATTTTATAGCGTATATAAAACTGCCATCAGAGGGAGACTATAACAACCCGTAATTTTCATCAATATAATTATCCATTTATTAAATTAGATGCTCTATAATATCCATCTATTATATATATACCACCTTTTTACAGGGATATTTTTTGCTTTATCTCATTATGCAACGTAACTTGCATCTCTAAAGTAAACGAGCTCACGCAACCTCCACCAATTCCCGACTATATCTATGTTTATATCATGTAAACCATCCTAATATGTCAAGTCTAATTCTAAATATTGATTTTTACCCAATGTACATTATCAATTTAACATACTATTTCCAATGTTATCTCAAAACAAGCATTAAACGTTAACGTTTATATCAAAACCCTAATTATATGTAATGTACACATATACAATGGATGTGCAAGCCTTCAAAGCATGTGTACAAGTGTACAATGCACAACATTTGAATATCTTTTCCTTCCTAAATCAAGTTACAACTTTCTAAAGCACAATGTATAAGCTAATCATGCCTAAAAACCTATTAGGTCATTTAAGCTCCTAAATCATGTTTAAACATGTTTACCACCCACTTAGCACAAGGAACAAGCACTTAAAGCAGACTTTCTAAACCCTTAAACTAAACCCTAAGTCTCTTAAAACCCTAATCAAAACCCTAAACCTTAACCGAAACCCTAAAACCCTAATTTCACTTTAAACCTAAAACTAAACCCTAAACCTTAATCCTAAACCTTAAACCTAATCCTAAACCCTAATCCTAACATTAAAACTTAATTCTAAACCTTAAACTACCCTAAACCTTAAACCTAACTTGATCTAAAAACCATAAAACCTTAACCCGTGACCCATTAAACTTGGCACCCCTTTTTATTTCATTTTGACCCATTTTCAACCCAACCAAGCACCCTAGCAACTCTATGACATCACCACCATGGTCATCAAGAAGCAACCACTCACCAGCACCTCTATCACCACCTTGGCCACCAAGTTAGCCTTGTCACCTCCTTGTCACTTCATTGTACCCGGAACCCTCATACACCCTTCCACCATTCAATCCTACTCTTCTAGCTCTCAATACTCATCACTATAGATCCCATGAATCATCTATCATAGCCTTGACACTAATCAAACCCCAAACTTGGGCATAAAGAGTCATTCAATCCCTATATAAGCCGAACACCCCCCATTCATTCAAATCACACCTCAAACATTTATCTCACACTCAAATGGAGTTCTAGCTCAGCCAAGGAAGAAGTAGAAGGTCCCTAAGATCAGAATAGAAGCCAAGAACCAAGAAAAAGAAGCCCTTGAAGTCATTACTAGGCGTACGAACCCGAAAACCCCATTTCGACCCATTTTAGCTCAAGTAAGCTCAAAATCTTGTTCAATAAGCTTATAATCTGTATTATAATGTTCATAATACTCTTAAGATCATATATGAACTCTTGTTAAAGCCTTGAATCCTCAAACCCATGCGTTTTTTATTAAAACCCTAAAAACGACCCGTTTTGATTTTCTAGCTAACGAATCCTTTTTCTAAACTTTTGTTACGTTAGAACATCTTATTTTAGCTTATTCTAATAAGCTATAACCTGAAAATATCATTTGGAATCCTAAAATAAGCTTGCATGGCTTTTTGGACTTGATTTGTAAATTATTTCCATGCAAGGGGTATATATCGTAACTTTCTGAAATTTATAACTAGAGGGGCTGAAAATATCATTATTCCAAAGTTATAACTATAAGGACCTATCTTGCCAAGTTTCAAAGTTAAAGGTTTAAATTATATATACTTTATATATAAAGGACTAAACTTGTAAAAGTTTATAAACCAAGGGTATATATTGCCATTTTTGAAAACTTAAAAATATAAAATATAATATTTTTATATAAATTATAAAAATATATATTAATATTATAAAACTTGATTTTATTAAAACCCGATACATTTATCGCTATTAATCAACGATCGACGCATTATAAAACAATTACGTTATATAATTAACGTAACTTATCATCGACTAGCTTTTGAAGAAACTTAAAATTTTATCGTATCACGTTACTAGGGAGCTTCATGTGAGGAGTTTCATTTGGGTATACGTTTTGACGAGTTTGCTGGATTTACGATTTAAAGTGTCCTGGCTCCTCAAACGTTTACTACATGACCTCTGAATTATGATGGCCCGAACAGTGATACAATATTTCCATAAATTAATAAATCAAAGTAATACGTTAAACTTTATGAAGTTTTGAAACATAAACCATCACACTAAGACTTGACATATTACCCCAGGTTGCGTGACGAAGCCGTTACTTTCACTTGATATACTTTTGCCATCAATCAGATTTCCCTTGTTAAGGTGAGTTCATAGCCTCGCATTTAACTCTTTTAAATGTTTCATAAACCCGCGAGGGGGATACATGCTATAAACCATGAATACAAGTGTTTTCTAAATGTATGCTATCCTGATATATTATTGCATCTGTTGTCTAAGTCTCTTTATGCCAAAAGACCCCCACCATCATGGACCATTAATCACTTGCGAGTGAACGCGAATATTGTGGATAGATCTATCGGGGTTGACGAATCCCGTTTGTGTTAGCCGGATAGGTAACCAAACGCACTATATTTGAAACTCATAGGTATATGGCAATTACCTACATGGGGGCCATTATCATTATATATATCATTATTGATATATACACAAGTCAGTTTGAGTGCCATGAGCTTAGACGCAATAATATTGTTTTCTATAATAATTGTACTCATTGCAATTATTACACTTATGGGTGTATAACAACGTAACCCACTATTGAACTTGTATTCAAACTGTTTAACATAAACCTATGAATTTCACTCAACCTTTGTGTTGACTTTTTAGCATGTTTATCTCAGGTAACTGAGCACCTTATGGCACGGAGTGGCACGGACTTGAAGATGGCTAAACTGTTATCATTCAAACTTTATGTTTTCATGTAGATTTTGGGACCTCTGTTTGTAAAAACTCTGATGAAATAATGAATGATAACTTATCTTTTAAAAACGTCTCTTTTGAGTCGTTTTCTATGATTATGACTGTTGTACTATGAAATAATACCCCAGATTAGCTTCCGCTGCTATATGTCAAAAATGGGGGTGTTATACAGATCATAATTCACGGATGCACGGATCCTGGTGAGGCAACCACACCTAAAATGTGGCTGCAGCCACGGCGTGCGTTTGTTACCAGTCCTATATTTGCAGACATTAGCCCCATCTTTCACTAATTACATATGTTCGGAACTAGGTGTGTTATTTTTGTTGGCCGCTGATACGGGATATACTATTTCCAAGCTTTCAAGAACATAAGTTAAGCACCTTAAACCTTCCTGTGAATTATTGTGTTTTCGCTTTGGTAATAGTTAGTTTACTAGCAGACTACGTTGCTTGAATGAGAAATAAATATGACAGATGAAAGATATACAAATTTGTATACGTGCTAAATCTGTATGGTCATTACTATTGTAGGTATGTCAATGGAAAACGTCATGGCGATCACTGATGGATACATGTAATAGTAGCAGTATGTGAATGGAAACATAGTTATTGGAGTTTGCGCGCAGGTCAGTCCATTTTTCATTTATAAAGTCCGATTTTTATCTGAAAAAAAAATATTTTATTCTCCAATATGGGTCAAACGGGCTGGTATAGGTTGGGCTAACCCACAAAAATATAAGTTCAGTACATGTCTTGATGTAATATGAAATATTTTCCTTTAATGTGGGTCAAGTAGTCAAAACTTTTTCGAGTTAGTATAAGGGTAATCCCAAACAAAATCTGTCCATACTCTCTATAGAGACTACACACACCTGATTGTAGAGGAGATAATGAAAAGTATTTTTATGTTGATCTATACCTGAACATTGCAATTTGGTTATAAAGAGCAGGATTGCCAACCCCATCTCTTAAAAAAAACTCACCTAATGACAACTCCACTACACATCTCAGTGAATCCACCTGTTCATTCGAGACACGCTGGTAATAATCAACAGTATTATGGCTAGGTGATTATGTTTGGTGTGACTCTTATTTGACGTTTGCTTTTGTTATTGCAGGTTTGCCATCCAGATATGTGTATCTAAGAGCATTTGATCACGCCCGTCAACATTGTGGTGCACGCTTTTGGTACGATGAGTGTCTGAAAAATACTTCTATCCAAATATTTTAGAAACGTACCAAATCCAACAAGCGTACGTACATGATTTTGAAAACAAGTAACCACATGAAAACCACTTACATACACTAACATATATTTATAACTTATACTGACAAGCGCAAATGGCTAACACACCCCTACTCCTGAACATTGAAACTCAGCGTTACGAGGAACTGGAGCAAGAAAAGACAAGAAACAGGTTCCCTCTTTCAGTTCTACTAGAAATCTATCCCCAAAACTACCAGGTTCACAACTTTACTTATCCTTTTAGTAACAAACAACATAATCTCTATATGTTTTTCTCAATTCAGTACTCATAAGTAATTCAAATTACATGCTGCAGCATGTACGATTCACCCCTAAGGTCACCACTTACAGATCAATTTGGCAACATGTGTGGAGGAGATGTCACAGCGTGTTAGTAAAACAGTTCATGACGTCTTATATACTTTTTTGTTCGCTCGGTAAATTTTTGACCCAATTTCTTAGTTTTCTACCCCGTATAGAAAAAAATATAACCTAGATCATGTTTGACCATTTTTTTAAAACTATTTCTTATATTCTACCCGTTTGACGTGGAACACAATTTATTATAAATAGTGTCCTATAATAATGTGCTTGCTGAATAAAATGAAAAAGGAGTTCTTAATGCATTGAACAAACATTTTACACGCCTCCAGTCCGTTTGACCTAACCGAAAATTAAACCTAATCTGAACCAACCATTCGTCAAATCTATACGCAGCTGAAATGATGGAAATATTTAAGGTTTCTTACAAGCACCAAAGGATTCTCACCAACTCTAATGGTTCGGTCAGAAGTTGGTAAAAGAAAAAGATTCCCGACATTCATGATTCTCAGTTCGTTTCGGATGTCATAAAGCCTCTTGGAATCGAGGAGCTAATGGATCGAAAGGTTGAGAATCTTTCTGGTGGTGAATTACAAAGAATTGAATTATGCATATGCCTTGGCAAGGTTAGTCCTTTTTCGTATACTGTTTTTTTAATCCGCAGAATTCCATGTCTTAATAAATTATATACGTAATTTGTTTGTTTAGTTTTCGGCATTGTATTAATGGCTGGAAAAATTTATAGCCTTTTGTAAATCTGTTAATGAAGAATTTGATATCTCCTTTTATGCAATTATTTAGAGAAATGAGTGAGGTTTAGAAAAGATTAAAACCACTAGCAGAAAATATTATAGGCCATAAAAGAGTATTTAGAGAGAAAATAGATGTCAATGTATATAGAAGACTTCATATTAGAGAAAGTGAATGTTCAATAGGGTTTGCTAGTAGCCACTATCTTGCAAAAATAAACCGATTTTGTATAACTTTTAGTATTTTACTCAAATTCGATCATGTTTTAGAAAATTTCTGGCAGGGGATGACTTTGAGCAAGCTAAAGCTGCTACCAGATTGGAGAATAGGAAAAAGCAAAAAATTACGGGCAGGTTAGATTGGGTCTACTGGGAAAAACGGGTCAGCCGTGTCAGATGAGTCAGCTGGGCAGACGAGCCAGGTGAGGTAAGTGAGTCAAATTGGGCTGTTTGTGCGGTTGAGTCGATATAGATTGTGTTACTTACAACCATCTTTTAATAAGAAAGTTTTTATTACTTACTGCCATCTTTTACTTGTCTCAAATAAATAATCTTCCATATTGCTTGATTTTTATTACTGCAACATTAAACTCTTTATATGGCTGGTAGAATTTTAAGGGTCAAGGTTCTTTTAATTATAAGTACTTATCAATAAACATAAGCATCGACAGAATAAATAAGCAATCCCAAACACCCCTTATACATTTGATTTATCTTTGGAGGCAAATGTTGCATCGTTTGTATATATGTTGTTAAAGATGTTATCACTAGTGTTCTAAAAGGCGCGCCTTGGCGGCGCCAAGGCGTGAGGCATAGCCTCGCCGTTACGAAATGGACCTTGGCGTTGGCTCTGGGCGTGGCGTGGGAAAAGGCGTGAAAAGGCGGGCAAAGGCGGGTAAAGGCGCATGGCGTGGCGCCATTTTTTGAAGCGGCTAGAGAATTTTTAGGCTTTTTTGCATTTGGGCTATTTTGTATTTGGGCTTAGTCAATCTTAACTCTCGCCCTTATCTCCTTCGTCGGAGAGACTGCAAATGATGGGAATCCTATCGATAAAGAAGAGGTATAAACATCGCCTCTCGATCCAATCCGTCTTACCTGGCCTCCCCAAAACAATTTTTAGTATATACTGACCAGTGACCACGAATCCACATTTACTTCATTAATTTGATATAGTTTTTACTTTTTAGATTTTTAGTTCCAACAACAACACAAGAACGAAGAATCACCACTGCATGAGAAGGTTTCATTTAAAGAAATTCGTTTTCTCGCCTCCTACCTTTTGTAAACTCTTATGCATAACCTTAGCTTTTGTAAACTTTTATGCATATCACCTTTTGTAAACTCGATATGTAAATGAAATATGATATTATTACATAAATCTATAAATATTTTTTTGTCGCTTTAGTCACGCCTTAATAAACGCCTTTGCTTCGCCATGACTCCTAAGGCTTGAGGCTTCAAAATACCGTCACGCCACGCCTCACGCTATCTATAACATTGGTTATCACTGAATCATTTTCGTTTTTGTATAAGATTACGAAACATGATTCAAACACGAATAAAGGTGCTCTTGGCTCGACGAAATTTGTCTCATTTTTTTTGGGTGAATAACCCCGCGCTCCGCTCCGCTGCGGGTTAAAAACCTAGTTCCTTTCTACAATTCATTTTTTTCTAGGTGAATAACCCCGCGCTCCGCTCGAAAGAGTGTCTTTTCAGAGTGGTTTTAGGTCAAAACAAAACTGGTTCCTATGTCTCCGAATAATCCAAGTCGTAGTTTGTACTACCACATCGAAACAAATTTTTGACGAGGCATTTAAATTAACCTTATTTACTACTAGAAAAAAATGCTATTAGCAACAATTATTTAACAATAATATAGAAATCGTTGCTAAATTATGCATTTAGCATCTAATTTTAGCAAGGAAATTGTTAACAAAGTTGCAATTGTTTTAGCAACAAAAAAAATTAGTTGTATTTCTACAAATGACCATAAATATTTGTTGTTAATTTAGCAATCACTACGCAATTTCGTTGCATTTTCAAATTAACACCGGTCGAATTAACATCAATTGGTGTTAGTTGCTATTTTCATATGTTGCATAATATTTAAGTTGTTGCTAATGGCATATTTTCTAGTAGTGATTTCCGCCCACTTGAGTAAGGAATCAACAAATTTATTCCTATTTAAAGATCTTTGCATTTTATTTTTGGTTTTTGGATAATCCTGTTAGCAATTTCATATATACCCACCAAAATTTTGCATAATACGGAGTATCATATTTACCCAAAACATGTTTAAACACTATTGTATATTATGCATTGAAATCTTGTATTTTGAAGAAATATGATATTATGCAAGTTTTAGTGGGTATATATGAAATTCCCCCTTAATCATACGTTACCTTAAATTGATGATCTTAATTAAGTAGGAATATTTTAATACAATTCTTATTTTTGGAGTAATTCAATTCGAGTATATATATTGGCCACTAGAATCAAATTTTAGTTTACTTGAGTTCTTTTATTTTTATTTTCATGTAGACTCTCATTTCTTATATCATATCACAGTGCTATGACCACTAATGATAGGATACGGTATGCAGACTTTTACAAAGGAGAACTTTGCTTATTTTGTCCGTACATAACGGTGAACTAGGACCTCATATACAATCGGTGAATATTAGATATCACAGACTCATTTGCTTATCATGTTTTGGCTTCTTCCACGTATACAAAAGATCTAGACGTTAGAGACCTTCAAAAAACTATAGCCTAAAACGGTTGTTTAACCAACTTTATCCTTAAAACACTCTAACTATAGATCGATGCATGTTATTTAAAAAACTGTTTTTGATGCATAAATGATTTTGATGTCTAATATTTTTTTTATATGAATATGAGGAATATAGCTTTAGTTTATTGTTAAAAATTATGAAGTTTATATAGATGATAATTTGATGCAAAACATTATTTTTATCCAAAGATGGTTTCGTGAGTTATGCAACGTACATTATTTTTATGATTTCAATTGATGATGATGTTGATATCATATTGAAGCATTACCATGGCTGCAAAAATTTAGATGCAAAATTAACTTATTGATATAATATAATAATTAAATAGATCAATTTACAAGCATGCTACAAATAAGTTTAAAAAGCTTCCTAAATAGACGGTAGAAGATGCCGTTTACAAGAGGATGCAACAATGCATAGACATTGACCGCTTCCACTTGTAATAAACTATAAACTATATGTGTTTTATACTAACTTGGTGTAATCTTCTACCAACTTGCTAGTTTTTTTATGAAAGACTCAAAAACTAACAAGTACCTTGATGTTACCTTTGCATCCAGCCACTTCAGTTTTTTCATATTACTGATTTTCCCAAATCTGTCATTTATATTACTAGGACCGCATATACAATCGGTGATCATTTGCTTATTCTGTTTTGGCTTCTTCCACGTGTATTGGAAATCATGCATCCAACAATTATTGCTCCAGATTAAAACAATAAACAGATAACGACATATGAGATAAGCATAGTATATATGTAGGCCAGTCCTATACGTGTGGCCTTAGCCTATAAAACAATGGTTGGACGAATGGTTAAGTGTTCCCTAATTTGGCATATTTCAGTCAAGTGATAAGAGATTGATTGATAGACTTTCTTCATGGATTCAAAGCAAGAAAATAAGCCACATGCACTATGCATGCCAGCCCCTGCACAAGGCCACATCAATCCCATGCTAAAGCTTGCCAAAATCCTTCATTCCAAAGGCTTCGATATCACTTTCGTCAACACCGAATTTAACCACCAACGCCTCCTTAGGTCACGAGGGCCCAACTCCCTACATGGCTTGCCTTCGTTTCGCTTTGAGACCATTCCTGATGGCCTTCCTACGCCAGAAAACCTTGATGCTACCCAAGATATACCATCTCTAGCAAAGTCTATGGATGAAGAATGTTTGGATTCATTTAAATCCGTCATTGCCAAAGTGAATGTTACTTATTCACCAGTGACTTGCATAGTGTCCGACTTTCTTATGGGCTTCACCCTCGCCGCTGCCAAGGAATTTAATATCCCGGAGTTTCTCTTTTGGACGAGTGGAGCTGGTTCATTAATATGTTTCGATCAATATCCAATTCTTTTGGACAATGGTTTGATGCCCATTAAAGGTAATAAGATAATTACTTTTTCTTTTACATATCCATGATTTCTAACACATCACTTTTCTAAAAGTTTTTTTTCCGGCTCACTAATTAACAAAAATTCGAATCTAATATCACCATTTCTCTTTGTTCTACAGATCCAAGTTTCATAGTAAATGGTTATTTGGATACAGTTCTAGATTTTGTACCTACCATGAGTGGCATACGCCTAAAAGATATCCCCCCTTTCGTTAGATATAGCAATCCAGGTGACGAGTACATGACTAAATGGATTATGTCACAATGTGAAAGAGCAAAATCAGCTTCTGCAATTATTTTCAACACTTGTGATGAACTAGATGGTGATGTTTTGGATGCGGTTTCCTCAAAATATCCTCCATGCTATGCAATCGGTCCTTTAAATTTACTCGAGAACAAAATTGTAGACAAAACCTTAGCATCCCTAAACTCAAACCTTTGGAAAGAAGACTCTGAATGTTTGAGTTGGCTTGACAAAAAATCACCCTCATCAGTTGTCTACGTTAACTTTGGGAGTATCACGGTGATGACACCTCAGCAACTAGTTGAGTTTGGCTGGGGACTCGCGAAAAGCAATTATTCATTCTTGTGGATAATACGTCCCGACCTTGTTATTGGTGAGTCTAATGTTCTTCCAGCTGAGTTGATAAAAGAAACAAACGATAGAGGGTTGTTGGCTAGTTGGTGCCCCCAAGAACAAGTTCTAAAACACCCATCAGTAGGAGGGTTTTTAACGCATAGCGGATGGAATTCCACAATTGAAAGCATTTCGAGTGGAGTGCCAATGATTTCTTGGCCCTTTTTTGGTGACCAACAACCAAATTGTTGGGTGTGTTGTAACAAGTGGGGTGTTGCCATGGAGATTGACAATGATGTAAAGAGCGACAAAGTACGGAAGCTAGTGGTCGAATTGATGGACGGGGAAAAAGGGAATGAGATGAGGAAGAATGTCGCAGACTTGAAGAAGAAGGCCGAGGAGGCATGTACCTCTCCTTTGGGCTCATCCATGGTTAACTTGGAGAAAATAATTCATCTCATGAAGGCATCGTCTTCTGTATGATTCATACTATGTTTTCATATTGATGCATAATAACACTATATATATTTTGTGTTTCATGACATGATTATTTGAATGTACTCTTGTAGAAATAATCATTTCTTTATCAAACTTATATCTGTTTTATAAGTTCAGGGGCTGAAGTTGTCAACCTCCGAAAGTGGTAAAGTTTGTTCCAGTTTAGTGAAGTTTGGAACTCAAGGGGCTAGGGGTTTCTCACCTTTTGATAATCCTCCTCTCGGTCGTTGTGTTCTCTCTCCTATCTGAGTTATTTGTCTTGATTGTTGGTTTATACATCTTTGTCATATATTTGTAGGCTTATTTTATTGGTAACCCTCTTAAAAAGCCGTTTGTACCCTTTTTGGTTTTTTTTTTTTTTTTTTTTTTATTTTTATAATTTTGTATATGTTATAAAACTGTGACACGGAAAATACAAAATAAAAAATATAAAGTTTAACAGGTCAAAAGTATGAAAATGTCAAAAATTACGAAACAGAAACTGATAATAAACTGTGTTGCACTGTAAACTGAGAAACAAACTGACTAAAAAGTACAAAACTTTTTTACTTTTGGTGGGGTAGGGGGTACCAATAGTAGCACCCATATTTGTATTGATTATGCTGGGGTTTTTGCACCGGGTGCTACTATTGGTAACCCCTCTGGCCCACCGAATAGTACCAAAAAGTTTGTATCCCCCTTTTACAGTACAACGCAATTTTATATTAGGTTATGTTCCGTATTTTTTAACAGTTTCATACTTTTGACTCGTTAAACTTTATAATTTTTATTCCGCGCTTTCAGTTTCACAGTTTTATAATATAAGCAAAATTATAAAAATTAAAAAAAAAAACGAAAAAAACCCGGAAAACAGAGGGGTACAAATGGTGTTCCAAGAGATACGTATAACACAACCTTTTGCACCACAAAGTCATTGTACTTTCTCAAAATGTTCATGTAAGTCATTGTACAATTTTTTCATTCATTTAGATCATTATACTTAGATCATTATACTGTCATTTAGTTTTAAAATAGTCACTTAACTTATAAAAACACATCATCACCATAACACTAAAACATATCCATGTCGGCATCATTTTCATTCTTAGGCATTTTTGCATCCTACTGTTACATCACTATTACAAATATTCTAACAACTGTATATGCTTTTAATTTTGTGAGCTCAGCAAGATAACAGAGTTATAATCTTTTAATTACTTTGATGTATTTGTAACTTTTAGTACGTGCCTTTATACATCCTTTAATTTGGTATATAATACAACTTTTGATTTGTTATTCATATTAGTTTTTATTGTTGTTTGGCACAGGTACCCAAAATGTTATAGACCGATTATAGATGGTCAATCTCTTAAGAAATAGATAAGGAAACGAGATGGATAAGGCCTTTTGGGAGGGCAAGACTCTAAGAACAATAGAGAGGAAACTAAACTCTAAGGGCATGTTTGGTAGAGATAATTTCAGAGATTAAAAATGAAGCAGAGAATTGAATTTCTTAGAAATGAAATCCAGTAAGAAAGTTTAATGAATTCCGCTGTTTGGTAGCGTCAGAGATTTGATAAAAAAATAATCATGCAAATCTTTTTTACCTTTTAAAAAAACTAAATAATAATATATTATTAGTATTTAATAAAATAAGAAAGAAAAAACACTTATTAAAACAATAAAATAAATTATTAATAATAATAATAATAAGTATTAAAACAATAAAAGAAATTATTAAAACAATAAATAAAGAAAGAAAGAAATTAATAATAATAATAATAATAATAAGTATTAATAAATAAAGAAATTATTAAAACAATAAATAATAATAAAATAATAAATAAATTATTATTATTAATTTTATTTTTTAATATCTATAATAATAATAAATAATAAATAAATAAATAAAACGTAATAAAAAAAATTTGTTTTTTTGGCTCAAATGAATTCTCACAAGTATGAAATGATTTTCACACTAAATATGATGAAAATGAGGAAATGAGAATAACAAAGGACCTACTTCCTTAAAGAATTTAATTCTTCACCATTTTTCTTTCTTTACCAACCAAACAATAGAAATAAATTCAATTCCATTTATTTTCTTTTAATTCCCTCTACCAAACATGCCTTAAAATACTTTCATTTCATTCATACCCTACGTCAACTCGGAGATTACATGTAAATAGTACTCCCTCCGTTTCATAATAAGTGTCCACTTTGACTTTTTTAGTCTTTTTTATCTAACTTTGACCATAAATATTTTTATTTGTGTTATATAATACTTGATGAAAATTATACCATTGAAAATTCATTTAAAAACCGAATCTATTCATATAACTTTTATTAAGTATTATATAACACAAATACAAATATTTATGGTCAAAATTCAATAACAAAGACTTTGAAAATTTCAAGTGAACACTTATTATGAGACGGAGGTAGTAAAATAAACCAACTGTCATATCTTAACTACTTTTATCCACTAAAAGGGAAATATGCCACTAAAGTAAATGTGCATGCAGAAACTTTTATAATGAAAAAAACACGCTAATGACTAGCTAAAATTAAGGAACGTTGATGACTAATCCTTCATGTGTAACTGCTCGTATCACAAGAACTTCAATATATTCATAAATCTTCAATGTATCCACAACCAAAAAAAGTAGAACTTAACATTATCGTACCAAAATTTAAAAATGAAACAAAATCACAAACGATTAACTTATAAAAACAAAGTTTTACACACAACCCTCATAAATCTACAGACATAGATTTTACATATGGAAAAATAAAAAATGTGTGCAAAATCAAAGCTCCTTTCCCAGATATTGAATATGAACGGTTGCTCTTGACGGCGGCGGTGAAAAGTGAAGGGTTAATGGTGTAGGGCTGGAGGGCGGAGGTGGCAGTGGTGATTGTCGGAATAACGGTGCTTATAAAGCGGCGACAGTGGGTGATGGCCTGTTGTTGTCCGATGCCCGTAAGTGATGGTGTGTTAGGGTGATTGTGAAGATGAAGGGAGACGAGGAAGATGTCGTTAGAGAGCTAAAGCTTATGGCAAATGACTTTCATATGTCTCTTAAAGATGTCGTCTGAAGTCTAAACTTTTTAGAGATAAAATTTAATTTTGTTAAAATGGCAAGTAGATAAATCAAGCCAAATTAGATGCCATGATAGCAAAATTCGCCACATCAGCACTGAAATTTAAAGACAGTGACTTAATTAATTAGTTTTGAGACTAGAATGATGTGAACAGACAAAAAGTTTGTATAGTGATCTATTTAAACATTTTATAATAATATGGGTGGAGGGATCAGCTCCAATGTGATGGGATGTAGAGCACACACCAACCAATCACCATGAACGTGTAAACATGTAAACTAGGATGCATCCATACGCCCCTGAATAATAATGGCCAAACATGAAATATAACGTGGTAACATGAAAGGGACGCCGCGTGAAATCACTCTCAACGCGAAAGAGTCGTGACACAGGTGCCTCATGTGTCACGGTCATGGTACCTCCATGACTAGGTGGTAAGTCATGTAAATCATGGTCATGCGTATATATAGCTCGGGCAATAGAATAAGTCTTGAAATCAAACATGTAAAGGATCATGGCAAAAGACATAAAATGGGGAAGCATAGCAGTTCTGGGGATGAATCATGAAAAGAAAGAATGTCCTTACTGAAAGGACGGAATATCCGTACCGATAGTTCAAAGACGAATACAAAGTATTCAGAATTCGTACCTTATTTGAATGAATGAAAGACCACAAATAGACGGAGATTAATCCAAGGTCACCAACTCTACAAGAATATACTTATAATGTTACTTTTATTAAATTACGATTGACCTCTCAAAAGTTTTCAAAGGTTATATCATTCTATGTTGCTTAAATAACTTTACAATTTTCTAGGTAAATTAACATGACTTTCTTGACTTAAAAACTCATTCAAAACATCTTTAAAAATTCAACCAAAAATCACAGGTCACCTATGATATGTCTAATGTGTCCCCATAAAATAAATTTAATCAATTCGAATTTTAAGTGGTCCCTTGACCCTTGTTAATCAAAACAGTCCCAAAACTGACTGGGCAGAAACTTATGAAAATTTTACGTCTATTTGACCAAGTTAAACCCCTTAATTAATTATAAGAAAAATCACAGAGGTCACACATATTATTTAGTTTAACATATTCAAAAATTAGCCCTCAAATCCTTATGGTGATTTTATTAAAATTCAAACACTAAAAGTAAAATTTTCGGAGTTGATTTCCAGAACTGACACTTTTTCTTGTAAATTCGAAAAACTGACCTTCCCTACCTCCAATTGACTTGAGGCCGGATTTTTCAGAAAGTATATTCGTTTTGCTACCCTTTAGACTCCAGAAACATAATAAAATCTATTTTTATCATTGAGTTATGATCTGTTGAACACAACCCAAAATTCTGCCTAGTTTTTAATTAAGAAAGACCCAATCAATTTCATGTTCTAATGTTCTTGTTCTTATTAATTATGATCAAAAACATAAAAATTTAATATGCTAACCTTACTAGATGAAGAAGAATGACACCAAGATGAACACCTGATCAATACGAAACCAAATAGAAGAAGAACTTTATTGCATGGATCACACCGAATGATTTAAAACTTCGTAATCTACAAATCTTCAAAACAGTAAACAATGGATGGAAATTTGACAGAGAGAATATGATGAATACTAAGGGATTAGAGAGAGAGAGAGAGTTTGGGGACGTGTAGTATTTATAGTGGTGAGGGGATAATCACCAATTAATTGTGCAGACAATTTAAACACACTTAGTTTCCAAAAGTATTTACACTCCTATTCCTTAATTATCACAACTAAGCAAATTTACCTTTTTTAGATATACACAATAATTACCACATACTTCCAAATTTCTAATGACTTATCTACCAAAAAAAAATCTTATTTTAATTTAACATACTTATAACGAAATATACCATTATTTCCAAAAATCCCATAACTTCTAAGGTTTTTATTTTTCCCAAAAAATCCTTTACATATACCATAGGTTATATTTCAAAATTAATATTTTGAAATGAAAAACTCAAATTTCAAAAATGCGGGTTTTACAGCCATATCTTAACTACTTTTATCCACTAAAAGGGAAATATGCCACTAAAGTAAAAATTTTGTTTTATTTTTGCCAGCAGAAAACTTTTATAATGAAGCAAAACACGCTAATCGACTAAGCTAAGAAGATTAAGGACGTTGATGACTAATCCTTTCATGTGTAACTGCTCGAATCACAAGAAACTTCCATAGTATTCGAAAATCTATCAATGTATTCCCACAACCTACAAAAAGTTTAAAGAACTTAACATCATCGTACCAAAATTTAAAAATGAAACAAAATCACAAACGATTTTGGATGGAAGAAACACAAACAACTTATAAAAACAAAGTTTTACACACAACCCTCATAAATCTACAGACATAGATTTTACATATGGAAAAATAAAAAATGTGTGCAAAATCAAAGCTCCTTTCCTAGATATTGAATATGAACGGTTGCTCTTGACGGCAGCGGTCGAAAAGTGCGCGTGTTAATGGTGTATGGCTGGAGGGCGTAGGTGGCAGTGGTGATGTCGAATAACGGTGCTTATAAAGGTCGGCGACAGTGGGTGATGGCTGTGTTTCCGATGCCCGGTAATGATGGTGTGATCGGTGATTGTGGAGATGAAGGGAGACGAGGAAGATGTCGTTAGAGAGCGAAAGCTTATGGCAAATGACTTTCATATATCTCTTAAAGATGTCGTCTAAAGTTTAACCTTTTTAGAGATAAAATTTAATTTTGTTAAAATGGCAAGTAGATAAATCAAGCCAAATTAGATGCCATGATAGCAAAATTCGCCACATCAGCACTGAAATTTAAAGACAGTGACTTAATTAATTAGTTTGAGACTAGAATGATGTGAACAGACAAAAAGTTTGTATAGTGATCTATTTAAACATTTTAGAAAAGTACAATGCCTTGCCAATGCAAAAACCCGATTATGCTGTATTGTAATATTGACCAATCTCTTTATTTGGTCAAGAACTTGTGTGATTGAGTGACTATTGTGGTGAGAATATTGGATCTTCCTAAAAGGGACAATTTTATTATTTCTTTGTAAAATCGTTTTTGGTAGGCACCTATTTGAGAACTAATCGTTTGTATCTTAAGTTCAATAATAAAATCACTAAGGAAGGGTTGGTTATTGGTGATAATTTAGGTGTTCTTGGTTAAAGTATTGATACTTTTTACATGGTATTAGATCGGAGCCCTAGGCTCTCGATCGTGAGTTCTTTTTACATGATACTTTTTGGGTTCTTTGATTCATACACACATTTGACTTGAACCATAAACACTTATAGGTCTAATAACTATTCCCTCCGTTTTAAAATTATTGTCCCCTATTGACTTTTCAAGTTTTTTTCTTCTAACTTTGACTTTAAATATTTTTGTTTGTGTTATATAATACTAAACGAAAAGTATATATGAATTAATTGGTTTTTAAATGTATTTTCATAGTTATGATTTTCATCAAGTATTATATAACACAAACAAAAATATTTAAGGTAAAAGTTGAAAGAAAAAGACTTGATAAGTCAATAGGAGACAATAATTTATGGACGAAAGTAATATGTTTTATTCTTTTAATCACTTTTATAATTAAACAACTAATCATTAAATAATGATTACCTTTACTTTCTTTTAAATATTAATTAACTAATTATTTTGTTATTATTATGACTTCATTTATCATTTATTTTTTTCTATTATTTCTTCTACAATTAATCATATAATAGTGAAATAACAAAATAAACAAATAATATATTTTTTTTATTGATTAAAAATATAATCGGAATTAACAAAAGTATTACATAGACATTGATACTTAATATCATAAAGCATTAGGAAACACGATAATGATATTTCACGAAATTCCTCTGTCGGCTAAGAGATGGGTATTCTCATCTAATGCAACATCACCTATATACGACACCTATAGTGGATAAGTTAACGGTAACGGACAACCTTCTCGTAGTGTCACCCTAATATAATGGTTACCATTCACGTGAGCGATCACAATGTTTTCACGTGGTTGGGATTGTGGTGGACTAGACCAAAGCGGAAAGCATATAGCACTCGCTCCCAAACACAATCCCTCCAAATACCAAAGTATTACTAACCGACTGGTTACTACCTTGTTGTACGCTCATGCAATACCCAAACCTGTGTTTGGAATTACCATCCACTCTCCAGCAGTTTCTACGATTTTATATATATTATCAAATCCTAAACTTCCAAATACATACCTGTACTGTTCTCGATGGGCCATTAACTCACGCACTAGATCTAAACGAAATTGAGGCCACTGATCTTTAGAGAGACCGAGACCAAGAGCGACCGACCGGTATCCACAGTTCCCATCACCTCTCACATCATAAAAGTCTATTATGTGCGGATGAAAAATTTCAGGAATATAATCAAAAAAATTAGTCGGCTCTTCATTTAAATCCACAAACAAACTATGTCTCGCCGGCTCTTCATTTAGATTTGGGATAGGATTGCGATCGTAAGTTGTTTGATAGTTTGTGTAAGAACTATGTTTTTTTGGTTCGACGTTCAAGTCAATCCCAAAAAACCTTGCTAACTGACTACATGTTCGCATATGTTTACTCTTAATGGAGCATGCTTTTTTTGATTTTTCAAACTCGGTCGTGAGAACAAATAGGTGTTTTAAGAATTTAACATAACTGTTTAAAGTTGAATTTACCTTTAAATTGATATGTAGAAAACATAACTGTTTGGCTAAGCTTCTATGACTGAGCTTATGAGTTTATATAATGGGGTTTTGGTAAGCTCAAAATTTGTGACTTATATAAGGAAGGGTGAGATTAGATTATATAAGAATATTATATAAAAAGAATTTTATGCTCTTATTTAATAATTACACCCATTTTATTTTTATGTATTCTTTTGTCATTTTACCTTATTAATTATATGAGTTAAACCAAACACTTAATAAAAGCTTATGAACTCATGATATATAAGTCATAAGCAGCTTATATAACATAAGCATAAGCCCAATTAATAAGCTTAGCCAAACACCCCCTAATATGCTTATATATAAGGTTATTATTAGTTACTTTTATTAATTTTGTTTAGTTAGAATGTGTAAACGGTCAGTTAAAAAGAAAATCAGCTTTTTATTCTATCTAAATGTTGATTGTTGGTTTCGATGCACTATTTTTGTAATTTTTATGCACTCAGCTTTTTGCATTTTTATGTGATGTTATTCCAACGCAAATATAGGTATGTAATGGTCAAAGTGTGTATCTAAGTCAAGATGTGTATGAAACTAATGACCTTTTTTTTTTTTAATGTAAAGTGAGTATTGTCCTTCTAAAGTTCCAAATTATATTATTTGTTTAGATGTTCGCATTGTGATACAAGCCTTGTGCAATGTGTTCCCTTCATAGAAGTCATATTTTGATCTATGTGTGTAACCCAATGTTTTAAAACCCGGGTTTTTATTTGACCCGGTCGTGTCACCGGTTCACCGGGTCACCGGTTCAACCGGTTGAACCACCGGGTCAACCCGGTTTTACATCCAAAGGAAAAATTACCGATACTTGATGAGAAAAGCATAACTCATCATCGGTTAATAAGAAGCTAACATCAAACGAATAGATACACATGACAATAAACTAAATTTAATTGTTTTTTCACATAAAAAAGCATGTGAATTATTTGAATATTCTATAACTCATTCCAATAAGCAGTTAATTAGTACAGTAGTATTAAACAAACTACATTAGTACAGTAGTATTAAACAAACTACATTACACACCTTTTTATATTTCATCACCTCAAACCATCTTTGTATCATCTTCAACCTCGCTGTAAAAATTTCTCATGAAACAAAAAAATTTCACACAGACGGATCCATATTTTTAACCACCATCACTGCATCATATTGCTATATGGATCGATTTTCAACCACTATCTATGCCAAAGTTCAGTTATACATCCAACAGATGTGGTGACATAATCTAATGTTAAACTGTTATCTTTATTTTACTTTGATAAGTGTTGAACCGGCCGGTTTCGGTCCGGCGGTTCGACCCGGGTCGATTAAAACCCGGTGGTTCAATCCGGTTCGGTTTTCAGTGAAAACCCGGCTAACAACGGACCGGTCGTCACTCCGGTTCCCGGTTCAACCGGTCGAACCGGCCGGTTCGAACCGGGTTTTAAAACATTGGTGTAACCCTTTAATAATTAATGAGAAGTGCTAGAATCAGATAACTTTTACATTAAAAATCTCACAAGCAGTTAGACCTTAAAGTTGCTGAAAAGTTTCAACCTGTAGATGATTCACAATCAAAATCATTTGCAAAGTTAATATTGGTATATTAACTCGTCGTAAGTTACTGACAGTTATGTTATTCGAAACAGGACGTTTAAAAAAGTATATTACTTTTCGCTCAGCTTTCAGCCTAAAAGAAAAGCATCAATATTCTTGTGTACACATTACACTTTCGTTGCAAGTACTCAACAAAGCCGTAAGAAAATATGAAAATTTGTAATAATCATTGTCAATGCAATAATGTATTCATCTTTTTATTAAGTATGAGAATTTTATGACCTGTGTATTAGAAAGGTTGTCTAACACAAAGAAATCATCATATAATATTTGAAAATAGCAAACTTAGTCAGCCTAATAACCATCAAACACAATATTTATAATTTCATTCATAAATTAAACCCATTTTGAATATGTAAAAGGTATTTGACCTTACCTAATTTCTCATGTCTTTAGAATAAAGATGTACCCCTAATATTCCTCATGTTGCCCCCCCCCCTTTTTAGAAAAAATAAATTGATATTTTTTTTTTTTATAAGTAAAATTTTCCCCTCTGATATATTTTTTTTTATAGTAATTCGCCTCTGATGTCAAGCCCATGTATTTATTGGTTTTTTGATTTACCTATATATTGATCAAATATTGCACTTTCCGTGTTGGCGTTGATCATAAATACGTATAACTCTGTTTAGTAGCTCAACTTTTATCATTTTGTCGTGGAACCATTGTAAGCATGCAGTGAAATAATAGTCGAATAGCACCGGATAACACCGGTGATGTTATAATTATCCTTCGCTTCTAAAAGACGATAAACTTATACAACCTGCTTTCTAATACACGGGTCGTAAAATTATCATATTTAAATGACACGATTATTTCCCCGTCCAATAAAAGAATCAATAATCATCGGATATTATAATTTGTCACACTATCACTTGGACTTCTGGGTTCAACTTAGCAGTCATGGGCCGAAACTAAACCCGATCCTGCATTGGTCACGGCCCGGACACAGCAAAACGGACGCGGACCTAACTATAGGATACTTCCGTCCACGGAAAGCACACGCGTCCGTACACACGGTTATTACAGAACCTTGCCTGACAAGGGACCCACTCTGGCCACTAACTAAATAAACAAAATATTAGGAAACCCTAATATTTCGTTCGCTTATAAAAAGAGACCTTCTGACACAATGAACAGTATGATTTTCTCACTCTACATACACATATTTTCTCTCTCTATATGTTTACTTACTCTCACGCCGGAGTCTAACCGTGGGGTCCGTCCCCACGGTAAGGCTAACGGTTTATTTGATTGTGCATGAAATCATCACTTCTCTTGCTCTAGTACAAGATTTAACGCTCAAATCATTCGGGAACTCGACCCGACGTATAATTTGAGTCCTATTCTAACCCCCACTCCTTTGTACTAACAGTAATGAAGTTTCATTAGCGTTCCAATTTACTCACTCATACTTTTTTTTGTGAGGTTTAACCACTAAACTTTCATAAGTGTTCCATTCCTATGTAATTTTTAATTTTTTTGTGCATTCTTTGATGACATGGACATTTTGTGTTGGTGACATGGATATATAAGTAGGCAAAAATAAGTGTTTGTAAAAAGATAAAACAAATAAATATAGTAAAATCATTCGAGAAAAAAGATGTAATTGACTGAAATGGGTTGGAATAAATAAATACAAATCTCGAATACTACTCAACCTTCTGCAAAATTATGACATAAGTAGTATATGAAGATTTCCTTTTGTTTGTAGTTGAAAAGAGGTTTCTCTAAAAGCTATAAAGGGATCTAAAACTTCCAAGAGAACCAGCTGATTTTCATTTTTGTCCTTGCTATTAAGAAACAAACTATCACAATCCCC
>BQNB010034379.1:0-30943 GCA_026074375.1 Tanacetum coccineum
GCAGTAGTGCAAGCATCCATAGAGTTATAAATGTCATTTGGTGTGGATATTAAGATCAAGTTCATTGCTTCAATCTCAGCTTCATAATGTTTCAAATCACCTCCTCTTAAATCCTCTTCCTTTTGCATCCTTGGTGCTTCATTAAAAGGAGTAAATTCTTTAAACTCATATGGACCATGATCAATAGCCTTGTTAAGCCACTTTCTAGTCTCTCTCTTTCGATTGAGGTATCTTCTGAACCGAATTGCCCATGGGATATAGCTACCTCTCTCAAGCATCAGAGGTCTAGTCTCAGAACCAGCATCAGCAAGAGATTATTGATGTACATTAGACATCAACATTTGTTGTGATTCAAAACTTAGATCTTTGTAGACGAAAAAGAGTTCAATTTGTGATCAAACTGTTGAAACTCGGTAAGAACCTAATCTCGGTAGATACTATTCTTGGATAACACGTACTCCAAACTCAGTAAAGATCTCAGACAATACTAATCTTGGTTGTAACTAATCTCGGATAAAACTAACTCTAAACTTAGTAACTATCTCGGATACTACTTAATCAAACTCGAAACTGTCAAAATTCGTTTTAATAGCTAAGATTTTGATTTAAACCACCACGACAAACCCGTAATAGTATCAAAATGCCAAGTTATTTTCAAAAATTAAACATACAATCTCGATAAAACCGAAATTGATATTTTCCGAAAATGTTAATCACTTTTCATCCCGAAAACCAATTAGTGACTTTGAAAAATGACACAAACTCGATACAACCGAGTTTGTGTCAATTACCGTGAACTGTTCCGAATTTGATAATCCTAACGTAAAACTCGATTAAACCGAGAATTACGTATCTATTACAATGATACTGCCTGTACCGAGAATGAAAACGGAATACTAATTCACACTTTTTGATAAAACCGAAAAAGATGTGAATTCTATAAAACTCGATAACACACTTTTGAGTTTGGTAAAAAATAGCCTAAAGCACGTTTTTCGATAAAACGGAAAAGACGTATACTATTACAACATATTAAAAACTCAGTAGAACATTCAAGAATATGAATACAATCGTAAAACTACTTAATTCTATTAAACCAAGGCTTCCAATATCGTGACGTTTCGAGAATGATGAAATCCGGTAAAATACCCACTTTTCCTCCATTCTCGATTTTAATATTCACTAAGCACCGTGAATACAAATACCGAAAATACTCAGCAACCTCGAATATCACCTCGAAGTTCAAGAAACTCACCGAATGTACAATCTCAGTACTCTCGGTATCAAAATCGATCACAAATCAGACACTCTCAAACTCTAATGGTGTATGATACCACTTGTTAGGTCACGTTTTAGCATGAATCACACGATATAGAATGATGTAGGATATAGACATTTAAGAGAGGGATGCAAGATTTCACAATTTCTAAATTTTCATAACAAAAGATAAAAAGGGAGGGAAAGTTGGTTACAAGACATCCACCTTCTAATGAGGATTAGAAGGCTATTTATAGGAGAGGGAGGAGACTTCTTTCCTTCCTTTATTTGCCTAATTTTGCTAATTAGTCCCTACACTTTGGTAAATATGCTATTTTTAACATTTAGCATATTAAACCTTATTACAAACTATATTATTCGAAGAGGTTTTCAAAAGGTGGGTATTTAACTTTGGTGTTGATAAAATATAATGCCTAAAAACATTACTAATATTTTTCACATCTTTACGTTTTTATAATCACAAAATATAAAAACGTTCAATGTAAAATTAAACGTAAACAAGTAATTAGTAGTAAATTTTCATTTCGAAATTTATATCACTTCAAGGTATGAATAAATAAATGCTTAATGCATTTTATGATCAAATGAACTTTTTATTCAACCTCACACTTTTATAAAATATTGTAAACATTTTTATAAACATTACAAAACATTTTTTATAATTAAAAGAAATGTTTTATTCAAAATAAACATTTTGAAATTCAAATTTTCGGACCTAAAACGGCTAGAAAGTTCCAGAAAATTCTCCCTACACAAAAAGACAAAATGGGGAGCGCCCAGTCTAGGGCGGCCCCCTTAATTTTAAGGGGACCGCCCACCTATTTAAGGGGACCGCCCATAGACTGATGCTCCTCCAGTTTGTCCTATAAATACTGGACTATTCCCTACTATTTTCTCACCTTTTGCACTCATTCTTTCTGCTCAAAACAGCCCACATATCCTCTCTAAAATCCTTTGATTATTTAATCATAAAGCTTTATTTCTAAGTGATCCAAGGTTAATTCCTCAAGTGCAAGAGAAGAATACTTCCATCATCAAGTGAAGAAGTATTACATCTTAGTGTGTATTGCAACCTTGTTGCATTCATATCACATATTTGTAAATTAATTGTATATCTTGTATTTGTGTCTAGTAGCTAGATTTTGACGATCTTTGTAAGTATAGTTAGATCGTGGTGATCTTACCAAGTAGTGTTAGATAGTTGTGATATAAGTAGTGTGGTAAAGTAATGTTTTGAAGTTGTGAAGAAGTCGTGAAAGTTATGAAGTCGTGAATGAGTAGTGAAGTCGTGTTGTGATAGATTGGTTCTAGCTAAGATTAGAACTCGACATTTAGCTTTGTGTCGTAAATCGGTGTAAGCAACGTTGTGTACGGTTTTCTCCGCCATAAGGGAGTTTGTTGACATAGTGAAGAAAACTCTCGAGTTTGGTGCTCGGGAGTGGAGTAGGGTGAAGAGGTGCTTCGTTACCGAACCACTATAAATCCTCGCGTTGTGGTTTGATTGTTCTTACTCTTATCTCTTGTCTTACATTATTTTTTTTATAATTGTTTAGATAAACATATTGTTTATATTGTTCAGGTATTGAATTCACATAAAGTCGAATCTAGAATTTTTACAAACACCCTAAAACCTTAAATTAAAAAGCGGTAAACTATTCAACCCCCTTTCTAGTTTTCCACAATTGGTATCAGAGCTACGTCAAACAAGATTTTTAAAATAAATTGTATTTTAAAACTTGAATCGATCTATGGAATCGGAAAAATATTTATAAGTGCAATCTATGCAAAGACCACCACTATTTGAAAGTGATGGATTTATTTATTGGAAAAATAGATTTGAAACTTATTTGAAATCAAAGATCTAGATATTTGGCATGTTATTACCGGATGGTGAATTTTTCCTATTCAAAATATCCTGAAACTAAAAAGATGAAGTTGTACATTTTATAATCAAGATGACGATCTTAAAAGAAACTTGCTAAAAATAATAAATCTAAAATGGTAATTTATATGCTTTGCCACGAAAAGATATACGAAAGAATTTTTATGTGCCAAACGCGAAGGAAATTTGGGATACTTTGTTTATCTCACTCATCAAGGTAATTAATCAAGTCAAGCTAACAAAATAGATCTTTGTGGTTCAACAATATGGAACAATTTCGATTCCGAAGAGGAAATCAATAGATAGTGCATTTTGCAAAAATTTAAAACACTATATTACTGTCTAAAAGCACTTGATGAAGTTTTTCTAGCAAGAATTGTGTTAGGAAGTTTCTTAAGACATTACATCCAAAATGGCGACAAAAGTCACATCGATCGAAGAATCAAAGAATCTAACAACCTTACCTTTTGACGAACTTATTGGAAATTTGAAAGTTTATGAAGAGGTAATAAAGAAGATTTCGTAAAAGTCAAAGGAAAGAAAGACAAAGTAGTCTATTGCATTAAGGTGAAAAGGAAGAAGTGATGAAGATAGCTCAAGCTCCAATAGTGAAAGACGGAAGAGTATGCTTATGGGCCGTGAAAGAATTCAAGAATTCTTCAGAGAGAGGAAGATTTGTAGAGAACCACGAGGTGATAGAAAATACATTCCAAATAAGTAGAAATGGTATGGTTATGGTAAAGTGGAAAGAAAATGTTTTAGATGTGGTGATCCAAATCACCTCATTGGTGAATGTTCAAAGCCGCCAAAGAACAACGATCAAAGAGCATTTATTGGAGGAGCATGGAGCGATAATGGAGAAGATGAAATGGAAAAGACTAAAGATGAAACTTGTCTTGTAGCTCAAGCGCCAATGGAATCATGCTTCAGGAATAAATCTTGGAACCCGATGGGTGGACATAAAGATAGTGGATGGCTCAAAACACAGACGGTATTCGGAAGTTGGTTTTCTTCATACAAAGGCATACATCGGAGGAAAACGTAATATTTGGGAAGAACTTGAGCGGAAAATCATAGGCAAAGGTACGATTTCTCAAGACTTTCCTAATAATAAAATGTGAGCACGTAGATTAATACTTAACATATAACTTGCTTATTGTAGGAGCATTATTGTGTAACAAAATGCAAAAGGTAATATTACCGAACACGATAGCGAAATTAATCAAAGACGAAAAGGTTATGGTAAAGGAATTAGGAAATGAGGGAATATATGTAATAAAACTAGGAAATAAACCGAAATACAAAATATGCCTTGCAACATTGGACGAAAACTCCACACTATGGCATAGGAGATTAGGTCACGCTAATATGCAATTAATTCAATCATTAGCATCTAAAGAACTAGTTAGAAACCTACCCAATAAAACTAAAATACGATCAAACATTTTTGTGATGCATGCAAAATTGGAAAAACAAGCTCATGCAAGTCACAGCTAAAAATATAGTTTCAAACCACTGATGCTTAGAAAACTACTTTTCACATGGATTTGTTTGGCCCTTGCATCCGAAGTTATGGAGGGAATCTTCTATCCTTAGTATCGTTGATGACTATTCTCGATTTCACATGGGACTAGATTTTTAGCAAATAAAACCGAAGCCTTCGAAAAATTCGAAATATTTAGCAAAATGATCCAACTAAATTAGGGGAATTTGATAATGAAGTACAATTCGAAAACTATTATGATTTAAATTGGATATCTTACAATTTTTCCGCTCCTCGTACTCCACAATCAAATGGGTAGTAGAAAGAAAAAATCGCACTCTACAAGAAATGAGTAGAACCATGTTAAACGAACAATCCATTCCTCAAAATTTTTTGGGTTAATGCGGTTGATTTTTTTTTTTTTTTAATACGTCAACCTATATAATTAATAGAGTTTCCATTAGACGTATTTTAGGAAAAACTCCATACGAGTTGTTAAGAGGTAGGAAACCAAACCTTAACTATTTTAGAGTATTCAGAAGTAAATGTTTTATTCTTAATACAAAAGATTACTCACAGTTTGACCCAAAGTTCATGACGAAGGTGTCTT
The DNA here is from genome assembly GCA_026074375.1 of Tanacetum coccineum. Lineage (NCBI taxonomy): Eukaryota > Viridiplantae > Streptophyta > Magnoliopsida > Asterales > Asteraceae > Tanacetum > Tanacetum coccineum. The sequence continues at coordinate 5,254 of BQNB010034379.1, forward strand.
CCTATGTTATTCGTATAATAGTAAGCTTACTTAATACTTAACAAAAAACAATGAAGTTGAAGGTCATTGAATGTACTTTCGGTATTGAAACTCACTCCCCGCTAAAAATCACCATTGGAAGATGATGAGTTAGTCGAAAAAAGCGATTGAGGTTAGTAAAACAAACCATATGCATGATCTTGAAGACTCTCATTAGAAAATAATCAAAATTGCGTATATATTAAAGAATCCAAAACTCATCCCCTAGAAAACGTTATTGGTAATCTAAATCAAAGAACTATTAGGTCGCAAGCTTAAGACAAAAGCAATTTCTTTTGCTTTATTTCCACATTAAAACCTAACAATATAAATGAGGCATTAAAAGATAAAAGTTAGGTAATGGCCATGCAAGGGAACTAAACCAATTAAAAACAAATGAAGGTTTGGGAGCTGTCCCAAAATCCCATGGAGCATGACATCATAGAACAAAATGGGTATTATAGAATAAACTCGTTGAATGGTTGGTAGTAACTAGAAAACAAAAGCTAGGTTAGTCGCCCAAGGTTAGAATCAACAGAAGGCATTGATTCTGACGAAACATATTACCACCGTAGCTAGACTAGAACTCATAAGAATACTTTGGCTTATGCTTGCGCACTATACATTAAAGTTTATACCAAATGTATGTGAAGGATGCATCTCCTTAACGGTTTTATCAATGAGGAGGTTTACGTGGCACAACCTCCGGGATTCATTGACTTAGTAAAAACCCTTAATTATGTGATAAACTTAAGAAAGCTCTTTAGGTCTAAAACAAACCCCAAAAGCTTGGTAAGGATCGATTAAAGCCTTTTTATTTAAACATAATTACTCTATGGGGAATGGTGATAACACACTCTTCACTAAAAAAGATAGACTCCAATCTCATTATTGTCCAGATATATGTTGATGACATTTATATTTAGATCTCTTGTCAAGATAATGTGTGATGACTTTGCCAAGATATGCATGATGAGTTCGAAATGAGTTTGATGGGGGAACTAAATTTCTTCTTAGGGATTACAAAATAAAACAATTAGATGATGGAATATTTTTTTAATCATTCAATATATATTAAGGAAAATGCTTAAGTAATTTGGTCTTGTAGAATCTAGCCAATTAAACCCATTGGTCTATGGATAATTACTCACGAGAGACGAAGAGGTGAGTCCGTAGATAATACCATATGATGAGTGGCTTGATGGGTTGTTTTTTAGACAGTTTACGTATTTTGGGTGTACAGAGTGCTGGTGGTGGGGGGGCCGTTGGCGCACTGCTGTATATGAGGTGCCCTATTACGCCTTCATTGAAGCGGTTTTTAGGTGAGGCCGGTCTGGGGGGGGGGGGGGGGGGGGGGGGTGGCGGGGGTGGGGGTGTGGGAGGGATTTATTTTTTTTTATTTTTTTGTTTTTTTTTTTTTTTTAAAAGCTACTACGCATTTAGTATTATGGTATCCTAAGGGATCCGGCATAGAAACAATAGTGTATGCGGATTCGGATCATGCGGGAGATTACGTAGATCGGAAAGAGCACTAGTGTGTTTGCAGTTTATGAGATTGTTGTCTAACATCCTTGTTTCTGTGAAGAGCAAACCGCTCTTGCATCTCCACAACCTCGAAGCGGGAATAGTAAGCGGCCAGAAAGGCATGTCAACAAGCTCTCATAGACTATGGCGTTAGGTTAGATGACATTCCAATAATGTGTGATAACAAAGGGGCTATAGACTTAAGTAAGAATCCCGTTCAACACTCACGAACAAAACACATTGAGATTCGCCATCACTTCCTTCGCGATAATGTTCAAAAAGGAAATATCTCTATAGAAAAGGTCTCATCGGAAGACAACATAGCCGATATTCTAACTAAACCACTTAAACGTGAGCCTTTTAACTACTTACGTCTAGGTCTAGGAATGATGGAACAAATTGATTAAGTTTTCGGCATAATAAAGAAATGATAATCATCAATGAACCATTTGTCAAAAATCTAAGAATTTTTTTTTAACAGGGGTTGCCCCCTTAATTCATAAAGGGCGGCCCCCTTAATTTTAAGGGGAGATGGGTGGGGGGGTGGGTGGGGGGGGGGGGGGGGGTGTGTGTTGTGTGGGGGGGACCACCCAGACTTTAAAGGGACCACCCACCTGAATGACAAATTTTTTTTTTCTCTTTGTGTCTAGGTTTCTATTTTGCACAAAATCACAAGATTGAGAAAAGTCTAAAAGAAAACTTTTACAAATCCTCCTATCTAAATGCATATATCATTATACATATATACAATAATCCTAATCTATTATTTTCCAAAAGTCTTTCTCACAACTAGGAGCATATGAAAATCAATTTTCACATATTATTGAGATATGCTAAAAATATTTTTCACATATGCATAATGTTCTCTTACTTGTTGTCAAAAGTATATAATCTAATATATATTTTCGACAATCTTGGTTGAGCAAAATTAAATCAAGGAGCACTTGGATTATTTCTTAGGTTTTACATGTCTTAGTGTCGAAATAATCGCTACTCCATATTTGTCGCACTTAGGCACACACTAACAACAAAGCTTGTATTACTACAGCACCTATACGAAACCTTGAAGATACGAAAGCTTAACTTGTACACAAAGTCTGAGTAACAAGAAGCCTTTATACAAAGTCTGTGTTACAAAACCCCAAAGACTATGTTCCTAAACCTCTGAAACTGAGATATGAAACCTTCAAAGTCAAAAACTGAATTAGGAAACCTTCAATTAGGAAAGCTGTGTTACGAAACCTCTATTTACGAAACCAAGTCTTACGAAACCTCAGTGTTATGAAACTGTGTCAATTCTGTAATACAAAACCTCTTTTACAAAACCTTTAGAAATACGAAACCTCTAAAATATGAAACCTTCAGTTATGAAACTTTGTTACAAAACAATCTCTATGAAACATGTGTTATGAAACCTTTGGAATATGAAACCAAGACCAAGTTCTTGATACGAAACCCCAATTATGAAACCACAGAATATGAAAGCTCTACAGAATATGAACCCAAAAATGGTTAATGAGGTATAGTCTCCCTCGAAAGTCCAGAGAAGAGACATAGCATGGGAACTTCTGCCAATCTAGCATGGGCTGAGTCAGGCAAATGCTTCGGAGAAACTAACATGTCAGGTCCGGGGCCGACAGAAGAATTCCGGAGAAGCTGATATGTCAAATGACAGATCCTGTTCGAAGTCATCAACCCCGTCCTAGCACAGAGGTATCAGATGACATTCTGACAAAGGTACAATCCTTATTTAGGACCACTATCCTTGGAATGACATGTAGCCGACAACTGTACCAAGGAAGAGCCCTACTATTATGTCCTGTAGTAAATCCCAAACAGTATAAAGAGGGGAGTTCATTTCCTTAGGATGATACACACATAACACCTACTTCGGACCATATTATATATTCTCTCCGCAATTATCTCATATCATCATACTTACTCTTACGTCAGAGTTGGTCTTGGAATAACACCTCGAGGCAAGCTAACGATGTTCTTTCTTATTTCCAGCTAGGATATGAAGGAGCAAGATCCGAAGAGCCAAGCAGATCTCCATATTCATGAAGGCTGAGGTCTCTTTTACTAAGCTCAAGAAACCCACATAAATTTACTTTAACATTTGGCGCCATCTGTAGGACTCACGTCCAAATATACCCGAGCTTGAAGAAAAAAGAAAAACATGGCCGACTCACAGCCACCAGAGGAGGAGGTCAGGGGGATAAATTTGAAGGGTAAAGGGACGGGACCACAAAGAGGGTCTATCATACCATTTCCACTCGACTACCACCACCCTTCTTTAATGTTCATTAGCCAGAAGAAGAATATGTTAAAGACAAGAAGGGCAAGACCAAATGTGAAATTGGAATTTTAAGGGAAACCCCATTCATCACCTGTTCCAGAGCATACCCTAGTATCAGTCGTTCAACAGGAGGGATGTAACCGAACGAATGGTTCTAATGGACAAAGGAATAACGCTAGTCGAAAGAAAAAATGCGAAAATAAAGATACTGAAAAGTCAGACCCTACAAGGTTGGTCTAAACTAGGACCACAGTGGGAATGATCAGGGGAAAAATAAATCAAAAAAGGTCTTACGAGCAGATGGAATGATGGATGGACAACGAGATATCGTCTCCTTCCATACCAGGATGTCAGTTGGTCGACTCTATACTTGAAGCACTCATCGAGGGTTTTCAGGTCTGAAGGATATATGTAGATGGGGGAAGCTCTTCAGAGGTTATGTATGAGCACTGCTTCCGAAATCTAAAGACTGAAACAAAAGCAAGACTTAGAGAATCGAGAACAACGTTGGTAGGCTTCTCTAAAGAAGTGAACTATCCGGTGAGAGTCATTAAGCTCAATGTGACCATGGAAGAACCGGGAAAGCTCTGGACGGTCACAATGGAATTCGCAGTGGTTAAAAGTCATTCCCCTTATTATGTCATACTAGGAATTATCCTTTATTGGTGAGCATGGGAGAACCGAGGAAAGCTCTGGACGGTCACAATGGGAATTGCAGGGGTCATAAGTCATTCCCCGTATAATGTCCATATAGGGATGGACTGACTTGAGAAGCTTAGGGCAATAGCCTCCACCATTCACCACTCATCATCCACTCAATGATAAAGTTCCCTATGGACAATGGGATCATAACAATGGAAACCAAGAGAGAAACCATTCCGGAGTGCCGGAGGATGGAAGAAGCATAAGGACCCCTCCTGGAAAGAAGGATCACCCACCCCTGGATACAAGCCTCCAGACCATAAGAAACAGCTATAAAGGAAAAAGAAGAAATTCGAGAACAAAACAATGAAAAGGAGGAAACCGATAAGTCTAGACAATCATCATCCTCGCACCCTAACGGAGAAACCATCTAGGGTAAAAATGATAAGGAAAAGGATGAGCTCCCAAAGGCACCAAACGAAAGCAAATCCCAAAAAAGGTGATAATTCATGACGGTCATCCGGACCATACCGTCATGATCGGAGGAGACCTAACCATAGAATGTAAAACTGTCTTAATAGGAAAATTACGCAAGTACACCGATGCTTTCGCCTGGACCCCGGTAGACATGATAGGAATTCCTCGCTTCCTAGTAGAGCATGAGCTAAAAACATACCCTCACATAGAGCCAAGAGTCTAAAGAAAAAGGAGCATAGCTCCTGATAGAAGGAAGGTGGTAAAAGAAGAGGTGGCAGAATGGCTCAAGGTTGGAATCGTAAAACGAGTGTAATATCCCTCGTGTGTGGTTAACCCCGTCCTAGTAAAGAAGCCGGACAACAGCTGGAGGATGTGCATCGACTTTAAAGATCTAAACAAAGCTTTCCTCAAATCCATTGCCAGAGATTGATTAGAAAATCAAATCTCTAATGGGATTCAAATACAAATGATTTTTAGACGCTTACAAAGGGTATTGATGAAGTATAGTCTCCCTTGGATCCTCCGAAGGAGAAATATAGCTTAGATACTCCTGCTAAACTAGCCTGGGCTAAAACTAAATGAACACTCCAGAGAAGCTGACTTGTCGAAGGATATGTCAGGTCCGGAGTCACCACCAGATCTTCGAAAAAGCTGGTATGTCGAAGGACATTGTTGATAAAAATATAATGCCTAAAAACATTACTAATATTTTTCACATCTTTACGTTTTGATAATCACTAAATATAAAAGTGTTTAACGTAAAATTAAACGTAAACAAGTAATTAGTAGTAAATTCTCATTTCAACAAATACATCACTTAAAGGTATGAATAAATAAATGCTTAATGCATTTTATGATCAAAAGAAATTTTTATTCAACCTCACACTTTTTTAAAATGTTGTAAACATTTTATAAACATTACAAAACATTTTCTACAATTAAAACAAATGTTTTATACAAAATAAACATTTTGAAATTCAAATTTTCTGACCCAAAATGGCTAGAAAAGTTCCAGAAAATCCCCCTACACAAAAGACAAACTAGGGAAGCCCTAGTCTTAGGCGGCCCCCTTAAATATATGGCCGGCCCCGTTAAAATTAAGGAGACCGCCCACCTATTTAAGAGAACCGCCTCTAGGTAAACGCTCCCCCAGTTTGTCCTATAAATACTGGACTTTTCCGCACAATTTTCTCACCTTTTGCACTCATTCTTTCTGCTTAAAACAGCCCACATATCCTCTCTAAAATCCTTTGATCATTTAATCATACAGCTTTATTTCCAAGTGATCCAAGCTTAATTCCTCAAGTGCAAGAGAAGAATACTTTCATCATCAAGTGAAGAAGTATTACACCTTAAGTGTGTATTGCAATCTTGTTGCAACCATATCACATATTTGTAAATCAATTATATATTTGATAATTTGTTGTGTAGTAGCTAATCTAGGGAATCTTTGTAAGTATAGTTAATATAGGTGGTTGATCATTACCAATTAGAGGTAGATAGTAGTGATATAAAAGAGGGTGATAGTTAAGTTGTAAGAAGTCGGATGTTTGTGAAGAACTCGTAAAGTTGTGAGAGTTGTTAAGATGTTTTGTGGATAGATAGGTTCTAGCTAAGATTAGGAACTCGACATTTAGCTTTGGTCGTAAATCGTGTAAGCAATTTGTGTAACGGTTTTCACCGCCATAAGGGGGTTAGTTGACATAGTGAAAAAACTCTCACGATTGTGGTGGCTCGGGAGTGAGTTAGGCGAAGAGGTGCTTCATTACCGAACCACTATAAATCCTTGCGTTGTGGTTTGATTGTTCTTACTCTTATCTCTTGTCTTACATTACTTTCTCATATCATTTTATTGATTGTTTAGATAAGTATATTGTTCATATTGTGCAAGTGTTGAATTCACATAAAGTCGAATCTAAAATTTTACAAACACTTTAAAACCTTTAATTAAAAAGCGGTAAACTATTCAACCCCCCTTCTAGTTTTCCACAATTGGTATCAAGAGCCACGCTAAACAAGATTTTTAAAATAAATTGTATTTTAAAACTTGAATCGATCTATGGAATCGGAAAAATATTTAGAAGGGCAATCTATGCAAAGACCACCACTATTTGAAAGTGATGGATTTATTTATTGGAAAAATAGATTCGAAACCTATGTGAAGTCAAAAGATCTAGATCTTTGGCATGTTATTACCGATGGTGATTTTCCTCCTATCCAAAATAATCCCGAAACTAAAAAGGATGAAATTGTACCTTTTCATAAACAAAACGATGATCTTAAAAAGAAACTTGCTAAAAATAATGAAGCCAAAATGGTACTTTATAATGCTCTACCACGAAAAGAATATGAAAGAATTTGTATGTGTCAAACCGCAAAAGAAATTTGGGATACTTTGTTAATCACTCATCAAGGTAATAATCAAGTCAAAGCTAACAAAATAGATCTTCTTGTTCAATAATATGAACAATTCATGATTCCGGAAGAGGAATCAATAGATAATGCCTTTGCTAAATTTAACACTATTATTACTAGTCTAAAAGCACTTGATGAAAGTTTTTCGAGCAAGAATTGTGTTAGAAAATTTCTTAGGGCATTGCATCCTAAATGGTGCGCAAAAGTCACGGAGATTGAAGAATCAAAGAATCTAACAACTCTATCACTTGACAAACTTATTAGAAATTTGAAGGTTTATGAAGAAATATTTAAGAAAGATTCTGAAACTTTCAAAAGCAAAAGAGAACAAAGTAGATCTATTGCCTTGAAAGCTAGAAAGGAATCTAGTGATGACGATAGCTCAACCTCCGATAGTGAATATGAAGAATACGCCATGGCCATAAGAGACTTCAAGAAATTCTTCAAAAGACGAGGACAATTCAAAAGACAACCATATGAAGAGAGAAAATCATTCCAAAGAAATAAAGACGACAAAAATGGAAAAGGCGAAAGAAAATGCTTTAAGTGTGGTGATCCAAATCATATCTTTGGAGAATGTCCAAAACTATCAAGATATCAAATCTAAAAAGCGTTTGTTGGAGGATCTTGGAGTGATAGCGACGAAGATGAAGATGAAAAAACAAATGACGAAAAGTGTCTTATAGCTAAAGCTTCCAATGAGGTGCTTTCCGAAACTGAATACTTTAGTGATGACCAATCATTACTGGACGAAAATGACTTAGATAGTGAATATAGTAGACTATATGCAATTATACTAAAATCCCCATGGCTAAAAATAAAACTTTAAAGCAAGCAAAGTAGAATTAGAAATGAAGCACATAAATAAAGATAAATTATCTGAGGTTAGGAAAAGGTAAGGAATATAGAAGAATGTAAATTATGTCAAGACTTCAAGCTTAAAAATGAGAAGCTTAGAAAGGAAATATCTAGGCTAAATCAATTTAATGATAGTAGTCACTCACTTAAGAAAATAATAAGTTCTTAAAAAACTTTCGGAGATAAATTCGGGTTAGGTTTTAATTTTACCAAAGGATCACCTAGCAAAACCAAACAATTAAAGTTTATAAAAGCCCAAGAAGTTGAGTCGAAAGAGAAATTGATAGAATCAAACCTAAAATTTATACTTATAAATAATACTAAAATTCCTATTGTAAGTAATGATGTGGTAAAATGTTTTTACAAACCCTCCTTAAAACCCGGAGTTAGATTTACTAAACCCACAATGAGGTCTAAAACACCTCCTCCGAGAAGAAATGAAAACTCTCATCCTCGTTCCAAAACACCTCAACCTAGGAGAGACCAAGGTAGACCAAATTACTCTAACACTAGTCACACAATGTGGAATCATCCACATCAACCACGCTTTACTCAATGTGGAAGATGCTCACCGTGCATGTGTTCAAATCAAATGCAAAACATATGCGGAAACAATAACTTTGGATACATGAAACGTTGCAGACCAAATGGCTAAGCCATCACAACCTTTAAAGTAGTGTGCTCTCTACAAACATTCTTTGTCTCCGGATTAAGGAATTCATGATAAGGTTCCCATGAACCCTTATCATTTACATCATGAAGACATTAATGAAGATAATTCTAAAGACTAAGGTACGTCTCACTTTTCATATTCGTAGGATATAGATTATAAGTAAATGTCTATATGACTATGATGTTGTAGTGTAATTAGTTCTTAGACAATAATGTAGTCTCTAGAAATACCATTTGTTGGTTTTCTAGCTTTGAAGAGATTAGTTCACTATGAACTATTCTTTCGTGTAGATTATTGTTATACGTCTATAAAATGGAAATCTTCTATGACCACATAGCAAACTCACGTAGACGGAGAAGAGCAAGCTAATGGTTAACAATTAACATAGAAGTAGGATTAGTCGCATAAAGATCATAGACACACTATGGATGAAACAAACTCCCTTCGACCTCGACGATCGCCTCGGATCTGTGTCAACCATCATCTACGTCTATCGGAATCGTCTTGTCGAAATTCTCAACATTCATCCTATCATTTCATTATCTTTGTTATCCACTCTCGTCTCACTTCAAATCAAGTCAATTTTATTTTTTTTCATCCGAAGAAATTAATTCTTCCTCTTCGCAAGAAGTCATGTCTCTAAGTCATCTCTCTAATTGACGTCTTGATTATCTCATCCGAAATAATCCAAGAAATTTTTATTTAATGAAAAGTTAATTAAAATGTCAATAATCATACCTATCATTGAAACACAATGATAAGTATATCATATCTCGACTACTAATATATATTACTAATAGTAGACTTTAAATTAATTCAGCCAATAATCGAAAAACAATTTTTTTTTGTTGTTCAGGTGGCGGCCCCCTTAATTTTAAGGGGACCAGCTTAATAAAAAGGTTGGCCCTCTTAAATAATTAAGGGGACCGCCCTATCTAAAAAATCAAACACCCCCTTTCTGTCAAAATTATATACCCAAACTTCATTTTTTTCTTCTTTTTCTCCTACCCACTGTGAACGAACACCATAGCCAAAAACCTTTAACAACCAATCTTCAAATTGCCTAATTAACCAAAATTCGCAAGGGGCTTTCGCTAACAAGACAATCAACAACATCTATCGAAAGCTTTCCATCATTTTTTTCATTTGATTTCATCCAATTTTGCTCCTAATCAAAATTAGGTATTCTTTATTATTTCCATACTTTTTAGATTAGAACTAGGAACTCTATAACTACAATGATTCCCGTAGTCATAAGAATTCAATACTTTCATTAGAATCGAGTCACAAATTTTTTTTGTTCGAAAATTTTATAAACTTACATACAAATTTTTCATTTTTTAAAAAAAAAAATCTTAAAACAAAGTTTATACATTGTTGATTCATGCTAAAAACATGTTAAAGCAATTCTTAATTGCCCATCAAAATGTACATTCCGAAATATATACTTTTCGAATCAATGGATAATATGTTACAAAAATAAAGGAGTGTTTGGTTCGTTTCTTAGGAACAATTGTTAGAGTCAAAATGACCATTACTATAGTTTTGTCACGTGTATAAACACTTAACAAACTTGTATAACTCATCAAGATATATAATTCATATATATCTTGATATATCTTATAAATGGCATAAAATAAAGGGGCGTTTGGTTTAATGCTTTAAAGCATGATTTCTAGTCAAAACAAATACTATTTAACTCTTGTCAAGTCATGAATAACAAACTTATACGTGTCAAACAAAATATACACTTAATACATAATTTTTGACATGCTTAGACAAATTTTATATTGATAAGGGAGTGTTTGGGTTATTGTCTTGATGTTGAAATATATAACTAATATATATTCTTCGACATCCTAGATTAAGTCAAAAATAAATTAAGGAACATATGGATCACTTCTTAGGTTTTTACTTTTAAAGTCGAAGTAATCCTTGTCCCACATTTGTCACTTTTCAAAACTTTATTTTCCTTATTATATTTTTTTGTAACATTTTATGTTGTTGATTACTTGTTTAGGTGACAAAATGCCGAAAGCTACTACAACCGATATATCCCTCACTAAATCCTACATACCAAAAGTATCCAAAATTCCCGGCATCTCCCCTACCATTGCCCAATTCTACAAACCTATTGAAAACCGCAACATTCACGAAGGTCGTGTTGTTGATCAAGCTTACTACAAATCCAACAACATCGAGCGTCTCTTTACTAACATTCGTTTCAATTGTCTTTTTCAAATCAACGAACCGATTGTTCCAAGATTTATTCTAGACTTCTATAGCCAAGTCACGGTACAAACCGATGAATATGGTTACCTTGTTATCTCCTTTATGATTCAACACGAATTCATAACTCTTACTCTCGCTCAATTCGGTCAAATTCTCAAAATTCCATACAATGGTCAAGCCGTTTTTACAAACGAATGGGATCTTGCATCTCTTGAGTATTCTCGAGAAACCGAGGGACCATATTGCACCGATCTTCCGACTCCCGACGACATTCGTCGACTTCTTGAATTGGAACGTGTCATGGTAGACCGTACCATTAAAAGTCAAACGGTCTCTCTCAATCCAAATCAAATTCTCACCAAAGAATTAAGCCCCGACATGAAGCAATGGGAAGAGCTCATTAGAGAAAATGTGTTCGGACTAGGAGGACATCGGGATCATCTTCCCGCTTGTCTTGCTCACATGTTGTATTGTGTTGTTGCCGAAGAACAATACAATCTTGCTTATTTTTTCGTCAAAAGAATCCAATGTGCTAGATATACTCCAACCGCTAATCTTCCGTATGGCATGTTTCTTACTCGTCTTTATCGACACGTCATGGAAACATATCCTCATCTTGACAATGGCATTTATGACATTGTTGATCGAGTCATGCGTCCTCTTGCCCTAAAACAAACTCGACGACCTCGAAGTGATCGTGGCAAGGCACGTCATTCCGTATCTTCTTCATCTTCTCATCATCAAGGCACGTCATCTCATCAACACGATGATGATGATGATGATGATGATTTCCCTAAATTCACAAACATTTCTTGGATTTAATCCTTTGAATGTTCACTTGTCCTAATTTAAACCTTTCCTCAACTATAAATACATCCTCATTTATCTTCATCACAATAATCCCCACCAATGACATCTCTTAACAAACCCACATCCAAACCATCAACGGTAGCCAAAATAAGTGTGAAACCCATTTGGAGGAAGAAACCAAACCTTTGCAACACATCAAATGTGCTTAATATAACTTCACCAATACCAAAACTACTCACTCCTCATCATGAACCATCTCAAGAAAACAATCACCTTAATCAAACATTACCAAATCCTTACATTAAGGACTCCCACATCACTACAAGTTGTCTCACATCCTCCACTTCCCATCTCACCCATCAACTCACATATTGCTCACACTGAAGCTCCACCTCAAAGTAACAACCAAACTCAACACACACCACCTCTATCTCTAAGTAGAGAAAGCCTAGTTGATGACATTAATCGACTACAAGACCTATCAAACCTCTTAGCCATGCATCTTACTCAAAAACAAAACAACATTCCCTCATCACCTTGCTCTCCAAACTTACCACATACCCTCAACATCAACCAAGTTTAAACTCATGTTGGGTATTGCCCTTGTTGCATCTTTACCCAAAAATAATTCCTTGCTTTAAGTGAGGATATCAATTGGACTGAATTCCTCCTCATTCGACCTCATCCACCACCTAGAGTTCAAAGAGATTACCCTTCCACAACCGCCTCCGCTCCAAACTCTCCAACTAACTAATCTCGTAATATGCCTTTAAATACTCGTCAAACCCTTTTGTATCGCAAGCAAGTCAAAATCCTTCTATGGCTATTTAGGATTTTATTTTTTTTATGTATTAATATGCTTCTAAAGCATATTTGTTTTTCCTTATGTATGTTTGTGTGTTGTTCACACACATTGTCTTAAATGAATGAAGTATATTTTGCTTTGATGTTTGCTTGCACTTGTCATATTTTTCTTTTCTTCTTGCTACATGTTAGAAATATTTGTATTGTTCTAACTCGTTTTTGTAGCCAAGAAACCATAGCTCGATTCCTTGGTGCCCTCGAACGAGGGGGAGCACACATTAAAGGGGAGCATTTATTTCGTCGTTTTTACTAGCAATTCTTGATGATGCCTTTTTGATTCTATAAAAAGGGAGAGAAATGACATGAAACTCACTAAATACTTGTTTAAAAATAATTTTACATTTAATGAGTTTAAATTTTGTAATCATCAAAAAGGGGGAGATTGTTGATAAAATATAATGCCTAAAAACATTACTAATATTTTTCCACATCTTTACGTTTTGATAATCACAAAATATAAAAACGTTCAGCGTAAAATTAAATGTAAACATGTAATTAGTAGTAAATTCTTATTTCAACTATTACATCACTTAAATGTATAAATAAATTAATGCTTAATGCATTTTATGATCAAAAGAAATTTTTATTCAACCTCACACTTTTATAAAATGTTGTAACCATTTTATAAACATTACAAAATATTTTATACAATTAAAAGAAATGTTTTATTCAAAATAAACATTTTGAAATTCAAATTTTCGGACCTAAAACGGCTAGAAAAGTTCCAGAAAATTCCCCCTACACAAAAGACAAACTGGGGAAGCCCTAGTCTTGGGCGCCCCCCTTAAATACACGGCCGGCCCCCTTAAAATTAAGGGGACCGCCCCTAGGTAGACGCTCCCCTAGTTTGTCCTATAAATACTAGACTTTTCCCCACAATTTTCTCACCTTTTGCACTCATTCTTTCTGCTCAAAACAGCCCACATATCCTCTCTAAAATCCTTTGATCATTTAATCATAAAGCTTTGTTTCCATGTGATCCAAGCTTAATTCCTCAAGTGCAATAGAAGAATACTTTCATCATCAAGTGAAGAAGTATTGTGGTGAAGTTAAGTTGTGAAGAAGTCGTGAAGTTGTGAAGAAGTCGTGAAGAAGAGGGCGAAGAGGTGCTTCGTTACCAAACCACTATAAATCCTTGTGTTGTGGTTTGATTGTTCTTACTCTTATCTCTTGTCTTACATTACTTTCTCATATCATTTTATTTATTGTTTAGATAAGTATATTGTTCATATTGTGCAAGTGTTGAATTCACATAAAAGTCGAATCTAAAATTTTACAAACAAATTTAAAACCTTTAACCAAAAAGCGGTAAACTATTCAACCTCCTTCCAGTTTTCCACAATTGGTATCGAGAGCCACGCTAAACAAGATTTTTAAAATAAATTGTATTTTAAAACTTGAATCGATCTATGGAATCGGAAAAATATTTAGAAGGGCAATCTATGCAAAGACCACCGCTATTTGAAAGTGATGGATTTATTTATTAGAAAAATAGATTCGAAACTTATATAAAGTCAAAAGATCTAGATCTTTGGCATGTTATTGCCGATGGTGATTTTCCTCCCATTCAATTGAACCCCGAAACTAAAAGGGATGAAATTGTATCTTTTCACAAACAAAATGATGATCTTAAAAAGAAACTTGCTAAAAATAATGAAGTCAAAATGGTAATTTATAATGCTATACCACGTAAAGAATATGAAAGAATTTTTATGTGTCAAACCGCAAAGAAAATTTAGGATACTTTGTTAATCACCCATCAAGGTAATAATCAAGTCAAAGCAAATAAAATAGATCTTCTTGTTCAACAATATGAACAATTCATGATTCCGGAAGAGGAATCAATAGATAATGCTTTTGCTAAATTTAACACTATTATTACTAGTCTAAAAGCACTTAATGAAGGTTTTTCTAGCAAGAATTGTGTTAAGAAATTTCTTAGAGCATTTCATCCTAAATGGTGCGCAAAAGTTACAGCAATTGAAGAATCAAAGAATCTAACAACTCTTTCACTTGACGAACTAATTGGAAATTTAAAAGTCTATGAAGAAGTAATCAAGAAGGAATCCAAAACCGTCAAGTGCAAAAGAGAACAAAGTCAATCTATTGCCTTGAAAGCTAGAAAGGAATCTAGTGATGAAGATAGTTCAACCTCCGATAATGAAGCTGAAGAATATGCCATGGCCGTAAGAAACTTCAAGAAATTCTTCAAAAGACAAAGAAGATTCATAAGACAACCTTATGAAGAAACAAAATCATCCCAAAGAAATAAAGATGACAAAAATAGGAAAAGAGAAAGAAAATGTTTCAAGTGTGGAAATCCAAATCATCTCATCGGAGACTGTCCGAAACAATTAAAATATCAAAATCAAAAGGCGTTCGTCGGAGGATCTTGGAGTGATAGCGGCGATGATGAAGAGGAAAAGACAAATGACGAAAAGTGTCTTATGGTTAAAGCTTCAAATGAGGTACTTTCCGAAACCGAATACTTTAGTGATGACCAATCATTACTAGACGAAAATGACTTAGTTAGTGAATATAGTAGACTATGCAAATTAGGACTAAAAGTCATGGCTAAAAATAAAACTCTAAAACAAGCTAAAATAGAATTGGAAAATGAAGCACTTGAATTAAAAGATAAATTATCTATGTTAGAAAAAGGTAAGGAAGTAATTGAAGAATGCAAATTATGTCAAGAACTTAAACTTGAAAATGAGAAGCTTAGAAATGAAATATCTAAGCTAAATCAATTTAATAATAGTAGTCACTCACTTAAGAAAATAATAAGTTCTCAAAAGACTTCCGAAGATAAATCCGGATTAGGTTTTAATTTTACCAAAGGATCACCTAGCGAAACCAAACAAGTAAAGTTTGTAAAAGCTCAAGAAGTCGAGTCGAAAGAAAAATTGATAGAATCAAACCCAAAATTTATACTTATAAATAATACTAAAATTCCTATTGCAAGTGATGATGAAGTAAAACGTTTTTACAAACCCTCCTTAAAACCCGAAGTCTGATTTACTAAACCCATAATGAGGTCTAAAGCTCCACCTCCGAGAATGACTAATAATCCTCGTCCTCGGTCTAAAACACCTCAACCTAGGAGAGACTAAGGTAGACAAAACTATCCTAATCACATAATAAGGAATCATACACATCCAATTAGTTTCACTCAATGTGGAAGTTGTTCACCATGTATGTGCCAAAACCAAATGCAAAACATATGCGGGAACAATAACCTCGAATACATGAAATGTTGGGGACCAAATGGCTAAGCCATCACAATCTTTGAAGTGGTGTGTTATCTACAAACATTCTTTGTCTATGAACTAAAGAATTCTTGATAAGGCTCCCATGAACCTCTATCATTTACATTATGAAGACATTAATGATGATTATTCTAAAGACTAAGGTACGTCTCACTTTTCATATTCGTAGAATATAGATTATAAGTAAATGTCTATGTGTTTCTATGATGATGCAGTATAATTAGTTCTTAAAAAATTAGTGTAGTCTCTAGAAATACCATTTGTTGGTTTTCTAGCTTTGAAGAGATTAGTTCATTATGAACTATTCTTTTGTGTAGATTATAGTCATTCGCCCACAAAATAGAAATCTTCTATGACCACATAGCAAACTCGCGTAGATGAAGAAGAGCAAGCTAGTGGTTAACAATTAACATAGAAGTAGGATTAGTCGCGCAAAGATCATAGACACACTATGGATGAAACAAACTCCCTTCGACTTCGACGATCGTCTCGGATCCATGTCAACCATCATCTACGTCTATCAAAATCAACTTGTTGATACTCTCACCTACGTCTTGCTATTTCATTATTTCCACTATCCATTCTCGTCTCATCTCAAATCGAATCAATTAATTTTCTTTTCAAAGAAATTAATTCCTCCTCCTTGCAAGAAAACTCATTTCTAAATCACCTCTCAAATTGACGTCTTGATTATCTCGTCCAAAATAGTCAAAGAAAGGTACACTAAGAGCACCTTTCAAGTCGGCTGAAAAAGAAAGAAAAAAGGCTTTCGTCGTCTTTTTCCCCCTTTCTCCTTCGATTGCGAAGGGCTTTTTTTCCGGTTTTCAATTCCTCTCCGGCGAGGTTTGAACTTCGCGTGGTGGGAAGGCCTTCACGATTCACATCTTCCCGTCCAGCAAAGAAAGTGAAGGGGAGCGGACAACGAGTTGGAGGAGCTGCAGAACGCTGTATTGATTCATCTGCAGCTTATTCCCTTTATGAAGAAGGTTTTGTAAAAGCCTTTCGAGCCTCTGTCCCTACCATTTTTTTTGAAGAAAATGAAAGTGACTAGCATATCGCTCGTTTTTCTTATTGCATGACGTTCTTGATTTATTCTCGCCCTTTCTTTAAGCAATATTCGGTACGAAATAGTAAAGAAATTTTTTTATTAAACAAAGGGTTATTAAAAATTGTCATATTCATTCTCATAAAATGGCCAAAAAAATAAGGGGATCGGCCGTTGTAAATTGGGTAGCCCCTTATTAATTAAGGGGATCCGGCTACTGGAAAATTAAAATCATCCATTTCAGACGATTTTCTTAGCCCAAACACCATTTCTATCTTCCTTTTCCTCCTCTACTTGCTGTTTGTGACGAAACCCAAACCATTAACCACAAAAATCAAAACTTAAAATCACCCATTTAACCAAAAATCGCAAGGGGTAATCACTAACAAATCAATCAACAACATCGATTGTAAGTTTTTGATTCGATAATTAATATATAGTATATATATAATATATAACTAAAAAATACTACCAAATAGTAATAGTATAGAGAATATCCCGTTTGATATAAAAATTGCTTGAGGATAAACAATATTTTATTCTCCGGAGTTCGTTTATCCGACAGAGATGGAATTTGAAATCCACGAAAGCGTTTTGTTTGATGCTTGAATATCGAATTTTTTTTTTTGTTCTAAACTAAAAAAACTATTTAAAACTAGATAGCAAATAGCGAGTAATTAAACGAAGAACGATATATTATAAAAGATATGCTTGCTACGTGTATTGACTAGATCCTTAAGTTTGAATTAAACATACAACTAAGTTCTTATTGATGATATCTTTCTAACAAATTATCTTCTCACAACGTTGGCTTATATTGAAAACAACTTTATTAGTTCGATTACTAAATTATTACCTAATTATTCTTACGGCTTTTTCCCGCTCGAATAACCAAAACAATAATTTAAGTAATATAAAAATCACTAATCAATATTTTCTCCTCTTTATTAATCAGACTTAATTCTCTAAACAATTTAACACTTAACAAGCATATCAAAAAAATCTACTCACTACATTCTATTAATAAACTAACACTAATCAACAAAGCAAACATTTTTAAACTAAATAATAAGCTACAACTACTAATAAGAGAAAAGGAAAAGAAAGAAAAACCCGATTGAAGAAAATGGAGACGAATTTAAACCACCCGATCTTATAAACTTAATTAAACACTAAAGATTAAAACTTTATTAGTTTTTATGACTACTTAGTTAATAAAGCTACAAACTTTATATACTAAATAGCCTTAAAAACTAAAAAGCTTTAAACTTTAATAGTAAAATAAGCTTATAAGACCCATAAGCTCCTCGCCTAAGTGTTGGATAGATTTCATCAACATTAAAATAAACAAGGGTTAAGATGAACAAGATAATAATAAGCTACTAAGACAAAATAAAGCTAGATTTTATTTAAAGACAATAAGCTAACTCCAAAAAGATAAAAACTTATAGATCTAAATTACTAGAAACTAGGTGTTCAATCACAGTAGCTCGGACTCGGGGTATATTTAAGGATTTCGATCTTAAGAAAAATAAGCTAATAAAAAT
Source organism: Tanacetum coccineum (assembly GCA_026074375.1). Taxonomy (NCBI): domain Eukaryota; kingdom Viridiplantae; phylum Streptophyta; class Magnoliopsida; order Asterales; family Asteraceae; genus Tanacetum; species Tanacetum coccineum. The sequence goes on from BQNB010034379.1 coordinate 23,927, forward strand.
TAAAAAGCCAATAAACATTATGCTCGAAAATAAGCTAAAAAGACAGATCTAATTATTTTTAATTAATCCACCCGAAACAAGGTGTTCAATCAATGTGAATGAGAGACGGGTATATTTAAGGATTAGATCTAAAACAATAAGCTGAAAAATAAGCACCTCGAAAATAAGCTAAAATAAGCTCCTCGAAAAGCTTTTAAATCAAAATGACAATTTAAATAAGCTAGTCTAAATAAGTATTAAGAAGCTATTACAATATAAGCTTAAGAGATCGGCGGCCTCCAAAAAATAAGCTATAAGCATGAGCTTATTTGGGAATTTTGCAAAAGAGAGAAAGAGTTAGAAGAATATGCCATAAACAAGAAAATAAGCATTAAGAAATAATAAGAATTAAATTAAAAACCAACTTAAACATCTCATTAATAAGCTCAAAATCTTGATTACAATAAGCTAAATAAGCTATAAAAAGCTTTTCAATAAGCAAACTAATAAGCTAATAAGACAAAAATAAGCTACACTACTCTACACTATATTGAAAATAAACTAAATCTTACACTATCTAAATGAGCTGCTGCGTGTGATTTATAGCCTCAAAGGGGTGAGGGGCAATTTCATCATTTCAGGTGGTCCAAACGCGTCTTAGTGTAAAAGTGGGGTGTATTTTCGTCATTTTGTCCCAAACGCGTTATTAACAAGCGTACCTCGTACGCCAGCTAATAACAGCTGGATCCACCAATCATATGATGACACGTCAGCCTTCCAGAAGCCCTCGAATCCAAAACCTCGTATTGCTACAGTATCTCGAACCTGCACAAAACCTCGCCGTCAATCATTAGCTGGTACGTGTCACCAAAAAGTGGTGCCACGTGCGTAATCATGTTTCAGCACAGTCACGGACCACACCGAAACAAGGTGCAAACGACGGTCATTGTGAAAGGTCAACGGTGGTCGACTGCAGTCAACGGTGGCGGTGAACGGTGGTCACCGACGGTCAATGGTGGCGGTCAACGACAGCCAACCGGTATAGGAGCAGACCACCGTTGCAACCGTGGACCCATCGCCGGGACCACGGTCACGGTGGTTTGACCGCAGTCAACGCAGGTCAGGGCGAGTCAGGTCGGGTCATGGGCCGGGTCATGGGCCGGGTCATGGGCCGGGTCATGGGTCGGGTCGGGTCAGGCCGCCACGTTATTGGGATCTCAGATTTGATTATTACAAAATTACATATGCATAAATGAAGACGAATGAAACAACAAGGGATTAATATGACACTTTGGTATTCGAATCATACCGGAAGTATTAAACCGTGCGAGAGCTTCCATGAAGATAGGCATTGAAAAGTCAAAGAATATCAAAGATAAATGAAGGTTTTAATTAGTTTTAATTAGCTTCCTAATATAATTAATTAGCTTCCTTTGTAAGCCTTAATATCCCTCTATATAAAGGGTATTAGGGTGAATAGTTTTAGTATCCATCATAGTTAGATCTCTCCATACTTATGTTATACTTAAATTCTGTCAATGAGAAGTTTGTGCGACATAACAAGCCTAGTGTTTGGATTTTGGATCTGCTCGTCAACATCAGATGGATTCATGATAGGCTAAGTAGCAGGTCTGATGGTGATGCGTGCCCTAAAGATGTTAGCGCAACTAGTATATGAAGATTTGTAGTTATGAAAGAAGATAGCAGATTCTTGATTGAATGATTCATGAAGATTACTACTATTTTTTTTAAAACAGTTACTACTAATATCTTTGGTAGATTACTACTGCTGGCTCTTTCACCTTTCTAATACTTTGACGTTATTGTTTTTACAAGAGAAGAAGAGGTGGTAGGCGGTTATGTTCGTGTGATAGGGTTGGAAGAAAACTCTAATTGAGGTGCTGCTCGTGTGTATGATGTTTGTTCATTATGCTTGAGGGTTTGTGAGAGGAGAAACCCTAATCTTATACACATGGGTTCTGATTGGTTGTGGTCGTGGGCCCTATGTTAACATTGCTTGAATTTTAATGCTGCCATTACAAGCTTCGGTAATGCAACACTTCTTTATATTTCCTTCATATATTAATGTTGTTCGTATGATGATACTACTGTTTGGGCAAATATTCGTTAATACTGCTTGATGATGTGAGTTAATACTGGCGGCTTTTTGTTAATACTGCTAATAGCAGTTACTACTGCTTGGGGTAAATTGTTAGTACTGCTCGTCCTATGTGTTAACACTGCCAAGATATATTACTACTGCCACAGGAATAAAAGATGTACCGCTGCTAGGTTATGTATGATAGAAGTAGACCTGCTGGTTAAGGTTTTTCGTCAAAAAGAAAAGAAGCAGCAGGATGCGAGTAATGATTGGTTTCGTGATAATAGCAAGTTAAGGTTTTGGATTTGTTTTGTTACTGCTAATATGAAATTGTCGTATACAGAGAAAGTGGGTTTATTCTAAGAATTTGGAAGTTGGCAAAGGAAAATTACTATTCGTTCCAGGTTGTTTGCACTGCTTGTTAAAAACTTATTGCTGCCAACTATGATAAAAGATAAGTTTGTGCTGTTTGGATTCGAGTTAATGCTGCCACGAAGCTTGGTTTGATAATACTGCTATTGAAAGCACTTAATACTGCTAGATTTATCCGATATCGAAGTTAGTACTGGTAGCTTCATTAGATATCGGGTGACATACGGTTTTGGATCTCGGATAGAAATGATGATGGGCCGTTCGTGTGCTACATTGAGTTGGATGAATATTTATCTTGGGCATGCAGATACTGTTTGGGCTCGTTATATATACTTTGTGCTGCCAGGTTACTAGTTACTACTGCTTGTTTGTATAATTAAAACTATTGTTCACGTGATGAATATATTATTGCTGCCTGGGGCTCGAACTGGATAATGGAAAGTGTGTACAACTGCAATTGAATAAAGAAGCAACAAGGATGAAGTCACATAGACATGGGATGATGACATATTTTTTTTGGGTTGTTGGACGCATTTGGGTCTCGAACGATGATAAAGTTTATGGTTTGTTTTGGAGAGTATTATGAAGACATTTGATGCAATGGCTTTTTAATCAATTATGTGACAAGGGTAACCTTTTTGTTACGTACAAACAAGGATTGCAAGTAGATCGCCGGCTGAGGCAACAGTCACATAAGAGAGGATGATGTTATTGCACTTAGATGATTTTCATCAATAATTACCACTTGGAGCCTACTGATTTCGTGATTCAAGAGATGGTTAGCATACTTTCAGGGGAAGCTTATTGTTAACATGTTTAACCATCTACATGTACCACTTAAGGGGAAGTGTTCACAAGTTGCTTATCTACAGATGACCCCTATTAGATGATTACAAAAAGGGGAAGAAGACTATATGATTTGCAGCTTACTTATGAGTGGTGACATGTACAAGAAGATTTTAATTCAAGGGGAAGCTTTGAAGATTGTTTCATACATGAAGATTGTTTTGTAATATCAAATAGGGGAAGATTGTTGGGGTTTGAGATTTGATGATTACAAAACCACATATGAAGAAAAGAAGAAAGATGAAATAACAAGGACTTAATGTGCAATATTAAGTTAGCTTCATATCAAAGCTAGGTTTTCTTGTAAACCCTAGCCTCTCTAGTATATAAAGAGAGGTAGGGTAAATAGTTTCATATCTATCATAGTTAGATCTCTCTAATGAGAGTCTAATAGTTATCTTTATAGTAGTTAGTTATCTAGATAGCATAGTCGACTGATTAAAGTCGAATATTGTATTAGTTAGTTTAGCCTCAAGGATCATTTGATCTTGGGGATATAGTTTATGAATAAAAACCTTGTTCATAACATTGATGCTCTTATTTATTATTCCGCTGTGCTTTATATCATTCAATGTTATTATATCCTAGATGGGCAAAACGATATATGAAGCCTACAATTAGGTTTCAACACCGGGAGATAACGAATCTCACAATCGTAATCACTGAGCAACTCTAACCAACAACGTTGCCTCATGTTCAACTCCTTATGATTAAGAATATGTTGCAAACTCTTATGATTAGTGAACACCGTACACTTGGTTCCGTATATATAGTGCCTCCAGATTTTGAGAGCGAACACTACTGCTCCAAGTTCCAAGTCATGAGTCGTATAATTTTTCTCATGTATCTTTAGTTGGCGTAATGAATAAGCAATCACTTTATCCCTCTGCATCAGCACAACGCCTAAACCTTTAATGGAAGTGATAAGTGCGTAATTACACATATCTTTTACCTCTAAAAACGAGCTTAAATGACCAAAAACAGACAAAAACTGCCAAATATATGTTTGTTTTGCATTTGTATTGTGCAGGAAGTGGATATCATCAAAAAGACAGAAAACCAAGCCAAAATGACAAAACTGAGCATGGAATGGAAAAGACTGTGCAAAATCAAGGCCAAAGTCCAAAAATGTCAAAGTCAGAGTCAATACTGAAGAATCAGCAGTCAAACCGGGGCCGGGAAAGCCCAACAGTATATCTGTGAAGACCAAATGGGCCCTCAATCAATTACAACAGCCCATTTGTGTGCAATTGACAAAGACTGTGAAGACTTTGAAGACCCAATCCTAGCCCTTGAACAGCCAATCTCAGCCATTGTACACGCAAAACCCACTCCAAAACCTTATTGGGCCTTAAAAAGCCCAATAACATAAGCCTACACCTTATTGGGCCCAAACCCAAACCCAGTGGGCCCAATACAAACCCAAGCCCAATACACTTTTTTTTATAAAACACAAGGACCAAAATGTAAATTTTAAAACTTTGTTTTATAATTAAAAATGAAAAAAATAAAACTTTAGGGGCTAAATTGCCAAGTTTGAAAGTTGTTTTTATAAAGAAAAATAGAAAAATAAAACACAAGGGCCATTTTTGCAAATTCCCAAAACCTCTTTTATCCCTTTTAGTTAATAAACAGCAGGGACCAAATTTGCAATTTACCAAATCCTTTTATTCTTTTAAGTTATAAAACGGAGGGACCAAAAGTGACACTTTCTAAACTCTCTTTATAACTAAAAAAAGGGCTGAAAAAGAAAGTGACAAGAGAAAGAGAGTTGAGGGGCCATTTGTGCCTCTTCCCCATTGTTCGCGTTTAAACCCTGCAACCCACCCCCCGTACCCGCCAAAAACCATACAGCCTTTCCCCACGTTTTCAAGCCAATACCACCCTCCCAAGTACCTTTACAGCTCACCCCTACTCATTCCCACCTTACCCTGCCCCTATAACTCTCTCCCTGGCACAAACACTCAACCCCGAAGTCCCCATCAATGGCTAAGATGAAAAGAAGCATATGGAGGGCTAGGATTAAGTATGAGGCTTCCTACTCTCACAACAAACTCGTCCCAAGTCTTTTGGACCAGTATAAAAGAGCCAAGACCAAGCCGAAGCCACACAACATTTTTTTTATGTTTTTAGCTAAATTTTTATTCTAAGCCTTTCTTTTAAGCATTTTAAGTGTATTCAGTTTGTTTTGTAAGCTTATGCTGTAATGCTTTCAGTTTTAAATACAAGTTAAGAGTTTTTGTGATATTGCATTTGTCAAAAATTTGAAATATGAATTAAGCTGTTTAATCCTGTTTTAACTTATGTAAGAATGATTCAAAGTTGTTAAACCCCACTTGGGAACACTTTTCTTAGCTTTATTTCACCAAAATCAGTTAAGAAATTCGATTTTTATAAAATAAGGGGGTGTTTGGTTTAGCATGAAAATGGGTCATTTTGGGTTTGGTATGGGTCAACCTCACTCAGCCAACTTTGGCTGAGTGTGTAGGCTTTATTAGATCACTTAATTCACCACTTTTAGTTCTAAAATAAATTTTTAAGTGTCTTTTGGTTTCTGTCAAAATTTGAATAAGCATAAATGAGCTTAAAGGCTCAAGCTGCTTATGCAGCTTAAGCACACTAGTTGTGTGCTTGTTGTTGTTATTTCTAGCCTATTCACCAACCACCTTTGTGCTGTCTTTTAACTTGACCAAGTATAAGTCAAAGTTGGCTTTGCCATTTTTTTTAAGAACCTTCAAGTTTAAGCCCCATTATCAGCTTGTTTAAGCTCACCTTAATAGCTAATATTTTGAAAATAAGCTCATTTACCACCCCTTTTAATCTGTTTGAGGTTTGTTTTGACTCAAAAGCTCTTTAGAGCTTATTGCATAAGCTCAAATAAGCCCCTAGCCACTGTTGCATTTACCCTGGTGCTGAGCACCTAAACTCAGCCCCTTCTATCTAGCTTATTTTGTATTAAGCCCCTAGTTTCTTTTAGCTTTTATTGTAGCTTATAGGTAGCCCTTTCCTCCCCTGGTGCTGAGCACCATTTTCAGCCCACTTGTTTAGCTTATTTAGGTATTAAGCCCCTAGTTCTTTTAGCTTTTATTTATAGCTTATAGGTAGCCCTTTAAGTCCCTGAAATCTTGTAGCTTAACTCCTCCTTTAGCTTAGCTTATTTAGCCCTTAAAGTAGCACTTTTTCTGTTTTCTTATTAAAACTGTCATCATAGCTTATTCCCTTCTAGCTTATCTTAGGGCTTATTTTAGGTAACCATAGCTTTATTAGGACTCCCTTGGCCTTATTAGCTTATTCCCATAGTCTTAGCTTATTTTGTAGCTTAAAATCATAAAAAGAAAGAAAAATAAGCTAAAAAGCTTATTTAGCTTTTGCAGTCCAAAAGCTCACTTTTCTAGCTTATTCAGTGAGCTAAAAGCATAAGTGCTTTTACAAAAAATGTTCTCCTAAGTCCCTTTTACAACTTTGCTTTTATAGCTTTTGCATAATAAGCACTTTGGACTATCCTTGCAATCGGGGTCCACCTCAGGGACCATTTGTGTAATTTTGAAGTTTCTAGTTAACATAGTTAGTGCATGTAGTTAGTTGTCCTTTACTTCGTTAGTCCTTGTGTCCTTTCACTGTTAGTCCTTTAGTTATAACTTTAGTTAGTTTTATTTAATTTAATTAATTAAATTAGGTTTAATTTTAATTAGTTTAATTACTTTTATTTAAAACAGTAA